>PVJA010008758.1:0-63231 GCA_004027025.1 Myocastor coypus
TTTTTTTTTTGAACCAAGGATTGAACTCAGGCCCTTGCACTTGGCAGGCAACACTTATTCTACTGAGCTATTTCCCCAGGCCCTCAGACATCCATTTTTTGGATTGGGTCTTTAAATTTGGGGGGGCCTGCTTTTTAAAAATTCTTTGTATGTTCTAGATAGAAAACCTTCATCAGAGTGACAGTCAGTTATGTTTTTTCCAAGTTTGTGTGTTTTTTACTCTGTTGGAGATTACTTTGAATTGCAGAAACTTTTCAAAATGATGAGATCCCACTTGATTCTTTGAAATATTTCCCATGCTGTTTGATATTTGCTTATAAAGTCTCTACCTACCCCTGTCTTTCTAGCTACATTTTCCTTCAGATGATTTAGTGTTTTAGATCTAAAATTTAAATCTTTTATCCACTTTGACTGTAATTTTGTGCATGGTGATAGGCATGGGTCTTATTTTAATTTTGGCATGTAGAAAGCTTGTTTTTCCAGCACCATTTATTAAAGAAGCTATCCTTCTTCCAAATAGGATATTTGGCCCCTTTATCCAACATAAGGTGGATAAGTGTGTTGGCAGTTGTGTCTGAATCTTCTAATTTTTCCGCTGATCCTTAAGCCTGGCTCAATGTCAGTACTGTGCTGATTTTATCACACTAGCTTTGTAGTACAATTTTAGGCCGAGGTTTGTGATACCTCGTGCCTTTTCCTTTGTTTCTCAGGATTGCTTTTGCTATTCTGAGTCTCTTGTGGTTCCAAATGAATTTTAGGAAAGTTTTCTGTAGCTCTGTGAGGTATACTAATGGTATTTTAATTGGGATTGCATTGATTCTGTATAAGAATTTTGGCCGTATGGCCGTTTCCACAATATTGATTCTTCCTATTCAGTATCATGGAATATCTTTCCATTTTCTCAAATTCTCTTCAGTCTCTTTTTTCAGGGTTCCGTAATTTTCACTATACAAATCTTTTACATCTTTTGTGAGACTGATTCTGAAGTATTTCATTTTTTAGATGTTCTTGTAAAAAGTTTGCTTTCCATAATTTCTCTTGCAGTGCATTCTTTGTGTACAAAAATGCTAATGATTTTGGAATGTTGACTTTGTATTTTACTATGTTGCTGAATTTGGTGATTTAAGTTTTTTGGTGGTATTTCTGTGGTCCTCTACGTAAAGTATTGTGTCATCTGCACAAAATGATAATCTCATTTCTTTTCTAATCCTTATTACTTTTATTTCTTTCTCTCTTGTCTAAGTTCTCTTGGTAATGTTTCCAGAACTATATTGAATAGGAGTGGAAACAGTGTATATTTTTGTCTGTTCTTGATTTTAAATTGAAGGACTTCAGTTTTTGTCCATTTAGTATGAGGTTGGCTATTGATTTCTCATAGATTGCTTTTATCAAATTGAGATATGGGCCATCTATTCCAATTCTCTGTAGGGTTTTTATCATGAATAAGTGTTGGACTTTGTGAAAAGCTTTTTCTTCATCTATTGAGATGATAATGCACCTTGTGTTCTTTGTTCTATTGATGTTGCATATTAAATATATGGACTTGCATATGTTGAACCATCCCTGCATTCCTGGGATGAATCACACTTAGTTGTGATGTATAATCTTCTTGATGATGTGCTGCATTATGTTTGCTATTATTTTATTTTGCATCTATATTCATTAGAGAGATTGGTCGTATTTCCCTTTTTTAGTTGGATCTTTCTCTGGTTTTGGAATCAGAGTAATACTTACCGCCAAGAATGTGTTTGGGGGAATTCCTTCCCTTTCAATTTCACGGAAGAGTTTGGGAAAAGTTGACATTAAATATTTTCTTCTCTAAATTTTTTGTAGAATTCTATTGTGAATACATTGGGATTTTCACTTTTCTTTATTGATAGTTTTTTTAAATTTAAATTTCAGTTTCATTTCTTATTTTTTTTATTCAGTTTTTATAACTTTTTGACTCAGTTCTTGTATTTTATGTATATATAGGAACTTATCTATTTCCTCTGTGTTTTCCATCCTGTGAGCATAAAGTTTTTGGAAGTAGGTTTTGATGATATACTGAATTTCTCTAGGGTCTACTGATTTTTCCCTTTTTGTTCTTTATTGTGTAAATTTGTTTCTTTCCTGTTTTTGATTAGGTGGGCTAAGAGTTTATCAATTTTGCTTACTCTTCCAATGAGCCAACCCACTTATTTATTTATTTATTTGGTCTATAATGCATTAATTTCTGCTCTAATCTTTATAATGCCCCAGGTTCTTTGGACTTTGGTCTTGAGTTGCTCTTCTTTTTCTAGGATCTTAAGATGCAGCATAAGATTTTTTTTGGGCTTGTTGTGTTTTCCAAATGTGCAAATTTACTACTATAAATTTTTCTCTTAAGACAACTTTCATTGAATCCCATGTATTTTAGTAGGTTGCAACTGCATTTTTATTTTTATTTTTATTTATTTATTTATTTTTTGTCTTTTTGAGATAGGATCTCGCTATGCAGTTGAGGCTGGTCCTGTGCTCACTTTTGTAGCCCAGGCTGTTCTTGAACTCGCACCAATCCTCCTGCCTCAGCCTCCCAAGTGCTGGGATTACAGGAATGAGCCACCATGCCCGGCTGCATTTTTATTTGATTGTAAACATTTTTTAAAATTTCTTCTTTAATTTCACCTGTGACTCACTAGTTATTTAGGAGGTTGCTATTTAATTTCCATGCATTTATGGTGTTTTTATAGTTTCTTTGATTAATAATTTCCACTTTTATTGCACTGTGATCAGATAGTATGCATGGAATAATTTCAATTTCTTTGCATTCCTCTATGTGGTAGCATATGCTCTATTTTGGAGAATTTCTTCTGTGCAGCTGAGAAGAATTTATTTGCTGTTTTTGCTGGGTGAAACACTTGATAAAGGTCTATCAAGTTAGTTTCTTCACAAGTTTGTTTTAGTTTCTTTTATTTATTTGCTGATTTTTTTCCCTTGTTGTTTTATGTCTTTGTTACAGTATTGGGGGTATATTAAAGTTACCTATTAGTATTGTATTATTGCTTACTTGATTTTTCATGTCTGTTAAAATTTATCTTATGTAACATGGAACTCCTACATTGAGTGCATATATATTTATATTTCTTATCTCTTCCTCTTGCAGTTTTGTTTTGACAAGTATGTAGTGACCTTTTTTATGTCTTTGAATGATTTTTAGTTTAAAATCAATATTGTCAGCACCCAGGAGATCTACATTTTTGTTTGTTTGTTTGTTTGTTTTTTCTGATTTTCTGTTGCATGGAGCATTGTTTTCCATCCTTTTTATTTTAGTCTGTGAATTTCCAGTGTGTTCGTTGTATGCAGCTGTTTCTTTTGATTGGTGAATTGAAGCCCTTTACATTGATACATATTGGCTTATTTTTGTCATATTATTTTCCTGCTGTAAGTTCTATACTTCTTCCCTCTTTTTATTTATTTATTTATTTTTTTTAAATAATTTTTTATTTTATTTATTTTTTTCTTGTTTCAGAACCTTTATTTGTTTACCCACTCATTTTTTATGGCTGGCTCAGCCCGCCCTGAGGGCAGGGCTGGCACAGCATGTGGTGCCGGGGATCGAACAGTGGTCCCTGAAGCCACCCAAGCTTTCCCAAGCAGGCACTTTAGACCACTGAGCCATCCCGCCAGCCCCCTCTTCCCTCTTTTCAATTACCCTCTCTGCTTGTTGTTTCCTTTGTGTTTTTCTTAAAGCTGATGTTGCTTCTGCCTCTTTCCAGAATATCAGTCAGTACACTTTGTAGGGTCTGTTTAGTGGTTATGAATTTCTTTAGTTTTTTTTTTTTTTTTTTTTTTTTCATTAAAGCATCTTATGTTGCCACTGAAAGTGATAGATGGAATTACAGGGTGCATCATTCTGGGTTGGAAGTTATTTTCTTTCAGGTCCTGAAATACTTCACTCCATGCTCTTCTAGAGTTGATGGTTTGTGTTGAGAAATCTGCAGTGATTCTGATGAAGTTTCCATTTTAGGTAATCTGTTTCTTCTATCTGGTAGCCTTTAATATTCTATTCTTTTGCTGACTTTCTGAGATCTTGACTATTGTGTGTCTAGGTGTAGATGTATTGTGATTATTGCTCAGTGGAGTTCTGTATGTATTAGGTACTGTTCTCATGTTTGGAAAAATTTCTGCAAATAATCTTTTTATATAAATTGTGCTGTCTTCTGCTGCTTTGTGGACACCTATTTTTCTTATATTATTTTTCTTTGCATCATTTTATAGCTGCCGAATTCTTGTTTCCTGGTTCTTTGTTAGTTTTAAGAGAGCTTTCTTTTCATGTTCTTTATCTGCACCAATATCTTTAAGGTCTATCTTCAGTTTTCATGAAAATAGTTTATCTTTTAATGGACTTCTTAATTTCCTGGATATCTGTTTGAATCTGCTTTATGCATTCTAATTCTTCCCTGTATTGTTGATTTGGTGTTTCCATCACTTTTCTGTTTTCCACAATGTTTGTATCTATTTCTTCTTTGGCTGCTCATGATTGTTATCGTATCTTTCTGACCTTAGAGCTTTTTCTGTTTTCTGATTTTATTTCTTCTATATACTGACTGACTTATTTCTTTACTTCAGTTGCTATCATTTCAGAAATTTCAGGTCTGATTTCCAAGTTCTTCTATGTCTTTGTCTGCTGAATTTGTTTTGGGTGGGCTAGAGGCTCTCTACATGCCCAAAATGCAAACTTGAACCCAGGTTTCATAAGTTCTGAAAAGGTTGCACTGGTAACAGCAAAAGCTCCATGCCTCAGTGATGGGATCTATGGAAGATCAAAGCTTGCCAGAGTCTCATAGGCTACCCAGAGCCTACCAAATTTCTTAAATGATGACAGGAATGTTCCATGCCTAGGAGTGCTGGGCCCACAGATCACAGCTGTCCTGTATCAAACCTAACAGTACATTTATAAAAGAAAGCGTTTAAAATTATCTATTTCAGTTAACTATAACATTACTTTGTATCATTTTAGTCCACATTGTCAGATGGTAGTTGTATATACTATGTAATATAAAACTATTTTATTTCATTTTTATGCAGTAGATATTATACACCTGTTGCATACCTTATGTTTATTCTTTTATTTGTATTTGTTTTCATATATAATGTTTCACAAGAGAAACTGTTACAATAAGCTAGTTTTACAGATCTGTATTCTGATGTTGGTTTTCTTTTCAAATGTAGCTTGTCTAACACAAATCAGTTCAGCCATTGCTGTCAAATTTCATAAACACATAACTGACCTTTAAGCTTTTAACTATACCACTCGCTACTCTTCAAAATATAAATTGATTGTTTGCCAAAAAAATAGTTTATGTCCTTTCATTATTGTTATGTATTTATCTCACTCTATTCAAAATGACATTTAAAGAAGTACTATAATCAATGAAATATTGAGCATTGCATTAGATGTTGGAGTTCATAACGTAGATAATAAATTTTCTGTAGTATAATAAATTCTTGATTACCTTACATAATAAAAAGCTCATTTCTGTGGAGAATAGAAATTTTGCAACCTCAGTGTACTGATCCCTTTTGTTTTATGTCGTGTGAATTGCACAAAGTCCCCAGTAAGGGAAGCTAGAAAATGAGAAAGAAAATAACCAATAAATTTGAGAGAAATTAAAGGAAAATATTAATGACTTATAGTTTGCCAAAACAATGAGTGATAGCAAATGACTATGACAGCATGTTCTTTGAAAGATCAGTAAGCTTTCACAATGGTAATATAGGACAGAATGGGGAAATCTCTGAACACTAGCACTGCTACAGCCTGGTATAGAGAATCTTAAAAAAGAAAACTAATATTTAAGAAAATCATAGCAATATCACTTTTTCTAGGAAAATGTAGGTGACCATTCTTTGTTCAAGAAATGGTAGGAAATTTCAATCACAAACCTTGGAAAATTTTTCACCATATTAAAGAATTTTCTCATCAAGGAACCAAGCCAGTAGGCTTTGTAAGTGATTTCTGTTAAGTCTGTAGTGAAGCGCTAATTCATCCATTAATTGTGCTTCTCTGTTTTTTATGCAGCTAGATCAACCTGGTAGTAAAACATCTGCCTAAATTTAAAACTCACACATAGAAAAGGACAACAAACTCCAAACAAAAAGCAAATAAGCAAAACTAAAAAGAATCCACAATAGACTAGTTATAATTATACATGGAAATAGACATGTTTTGCTATTAATAGAGAGTCTAGTGATGTATTAAAGTTTAAGTCACTTCTTTCAGATGGAATCTAAATTTATTTTGGGATGTTTAATATTGCAATACAGTTCTATACTCTTTAATTTAAAATTGAAGAGAAAAAATTGTCTGTAGATACTCCAAATAAGCATTTGCTCAGCAACTGCCTCAGACAGGAAGGTTTATAAATGAATTAGAAATAAATAAATAAATAAATACTCTGTAGCATGAAGAATGTCTCCTGAAAATTGATAGAAGTATTATATTTAATTTTGAAGCATATAATAGGATTTTTCATTACTCTTTACTTTCTTAGTTTAGTGATAATTTCTCCACTATAGTTATGCTCTATACCTAACAGATTTCCACCTCTACTTGTTGATTACATAAATCAGTTAGAAAATCTTTATGAGAGTATCGAGTTATTTTTCAGTAAGTGATAAGCCTAGTAATGAGTATTTTATAACCACATTCTTTGATTATGTATTTTGATCAGTCTTTAAATAGCTGTATCTTATAGTCTTCTTGAATCAGATACTGTTGTAATCTCCTGCATGTTCAGAAACACACATTAATGGGGATGGCTCATCTGTTAGCCCTATCTTTAGGGCTGCTGTGACAAAGTATCTAAAATGGATGGCTTAAAGCAATAGAAATCAATTGTCTTTCAAAATTGGAGACCATTGTAAAACCATGACTTTCAAAATCAGTGTGACAGCAAGGCCTGTGCAACCTTTGGAGAATCTTTCCTTACCTTTTCCTGGTGCTTTGCTACAAGTCTTTGGCATTTCTGATTGTATAGCTACAGAACTCCATTCTGTGTCTTTGTCATCAGATGGTGTCTTCTCTGTGTCTTTTTCTTCGTGTGGGCTTATTATGTGGATACTGGTCACATCTGAATGGGGTGGCCCATATTAACTGCTTTACATCTATGACAGCCCTGTCTCCAAATAAGGTCGCATTCTGAGGTACTGGACATTAGGGTTTGGACATGCATCCTCCTTGGCGGGGTGTGCAGTTCAGCCAATCACATCTTCCTATTAAGAGCTTTAATTTAGGAATATTAGGGCTGTGCTATGGTTGTAATTGTGAGTGAGCAGGCAAAGCACTCCTATAAGAAACTAAAATTTTCAAAGATTTCATTAGTTTATGTAGCTGCTAAAACTCTGAAATCTGTTTGAAGAATACAGCAAAGAGAGGGTGGAGGGGTGGTGCCAAACTGTCACACAGATACAGTTTTAGTAAAGGTATGAGAAAGAGATTTGTACATTGCGGGCTAAATTTCGTGAACATTTGAGAAATTCAAATGTCAGAGATTGCGGAATTCAATTGGTAAGAGTACTACCCATGGAGTTTAAACCAGAGCTTTCAATGAACTCATTGAGAAATGAGGACTGGTGGAAATGTAAGCAGAAATAGTTCAGCTCTTCTTGCCTGGACTTAATGGTGGTGGTATGGAGTGGTGTCTCAGTTACTCCTCTCTTGATACTGGGAAAAATACCCAATGCTCAAAATGAGAAAAGAAAAGGTCTATTTAGCTCACAGTTACTGAGAGTTTCAGTCCAAACTCAGCTGGCTCCAAGGCAGAGTGGCACAGGGCAGAGAGCATCCATTCATGGCAGCAGCAAAGAGTAAGAGTGCAAATGGAGGAGTACCAGCAACAATATGGCAACAGAGAGGAAATCTGTCTCTCCTAAATTGCACTGAGGCTCTCCCCGCAAGGCTGGGGAAGTATACATACCCATAATCCCAGCGGTAGTAAGACCCATAATCCCAGTGGATCATGGATTAATTTCAAACTCTGGAAGTCGCCATCTCATGACTGCATGAAGCTCTGGAGGAACAACTAGAGGCAAACCATAACAGGTGGGATGTGTTTGCAGACCATGGTAAGCAGACTGATCTCCTGTGCAGAACTGAGGAAAAGATACCATACAGGAGTATTCAGAAATGCTTGGTGTGTGTAAATAGTTAAATAGAGCCAGCCAGATAGCTCACTGGACTAAAGTGTGCCTAGGTAGAACACAGTGACCAAGGTTCAATCCCTGGTGTGCTATGCAGGTCCTGCCTCCAGCACATGCTGAGATGTGATTTCGACTGGGCATGGTGGTACATGCCTGTAGTGCTTGGGAGGCTGAAAACAGGAAAATCACTGTGAGTCTGATCTGTGTAGAGAGACCCTGTAGACTCTGGACCAAATACATTAGGAAAAAAAAAAAAAAAAAAAAAAAAAAAAAAAAAAAAAAAAAAAAAAAAAAAAAAAAAAAAAAAAAAAAAAGAAGAAGAAATAGTTAAATAGGACAGAGATTTAGCTGTAACTGCACCCTACACTGGCTTGAGGTCAGCCTGTTTTCTGGCTAAACAGCTCAGCCAGCTCGCATTCTTATCATCAGGGAAGCTTTGCTCCAATGGTTATGTGGTAAGATGAAAGCCCACCTAACTATATAGCTTTTACTTTGTTTTAATAATTTAATCATACTATACATAAATGTAATGTTACAGAACATCCAAATATTAAACATACTGAGAAAAATGTAAAATTGCCTTATGCTATACCCTGTCCACTTCCTATATATAGTGGATGTCCTGCAGGATTTCTATAAGCATTTGTCCATGGAGCTGTGGAGCTGTGTGCACATATTTTTAGTGTTTTCCCCTGCATCGGTACTGACTTTTAACTTTTTTCTTTGTGTACAAATGTGTCACAACGAATAGTCAATAAGAGAGCTTTTTATGCATACAGCAGTGGTTAATACTAATGAGGATGATTTCAAGACTGTTGCTTTGTTTTCCTTTTCCCTAATTAGTAGAGGACTTGGATAATTTTTGTATGTTTATTGGCCTTTTGTAATTGTTCTAGGAATTAACCCTTCACTCTTCTTCTCACTTCCGTGTCTCTTGGTGGACTGTTTTCTTAATAATCTGTGGGGTTGCAAATGTATACCACCCCATAAACAGACATCTATTTTGAATGCTTCCTGCTTTTTTTTTTGCATGTGTTTTTACTTGTAAAACTTTAATGTACATAATTTGATGTATAGTATATTTTTCATGTCCTTTCATTTAGAGTTGGTATCTCTATACAGAACAAATGCAATTTGAAAAATTTACATATTTCTTGAATTTTTTTTTTAAATTTTGGTTGTGAGTCCACCTAATATTCTTGATTGGTTGATTGATCAGTTTTGCATTAAAATGGAGTTTTCCCAGAAGAGCTAATATCCCCATTGTATTTTATCAAATAATTACCACTTAAATTCTAATGTAGGCATAGGTTTATGCTGTGGACTTTGTTCTGATTTTATTGGTACCACATGCAAAGCACAAGTTGTTTTATTATTCTCTATACTAACTTTATTTTAATATAAAAAGTTCTTATCTTTATTGTTTACTTCCTACACTTCTTGATTTTTCCTTTGTGTTTTTGGCTTTGATGTGAACTTGATCTCAGATGTCTTTACATTGTATTGGAAGTCCAGTCGAATTTTGAATGGTGGAAATTCTGTGGGAATACAGACTGGTACAACTACTGTGGAGAGATTCCTCAAAAAACTAGGATTAGAAGTCCCTTTCCTCCCAGCTATTCCCCTTCTGGATATCTTTCCAGAAAGATAACAAACATCATACCACAGTGGTCTATGTGCACCCACACTTATAGCAGTACAGTATTCTTTCTTTTCTCTTTCTTTCTTTCTTTCTTTCTTTTTTCTTTCTTTCTTTCATGGTACTGGGGATTGAACTTAGGACCCTGTGCTTGCCAAGCAAATGCTTATTCTGCTGAGCTATTTCCCCGGCCCAAGCAGCACAATTTGTAATAGTTAAATCTTAAGAAACAGCCCAAATGCCCATTGATCAACGAATGGATAAAGAAGATGTGGTATTTTTATGCAATAGAGCATTAACTATAAAGAAGGATAAACTGGAGACATTTATAAGTCAGTAGATGCAATTTAAGACTGTACTTATAAGTGAAGTAAATCAGACTCACATGTGTAAAAATTGCATTGTCTCCCTGGTGAAAAAAACTTAGAAAGTAACTCAGTTCTAAAATGTACAATAAGCCGGGCGTGGTGGCGCATGCCTGTAATCCCAGCACTCGGGAGGCTGAGGCAGGAGGATCCGTGCGAGTTCGAGACCAGCCTGGGCTACAAAAGTGAGCTCAAGACCAGCCTCAACTGCATAGTGAGACCCTGTCTGAAAAAGTCAAAAAAATGTACAATAAATATTATGAAAAGGGAATAAATTGAAAGGAAAAAGGAGCTAGGATGGGTGAAAGGGTAAAGAACCATAGAGAAAGGGAAGACATGGAAGTCAGTTATGCTATCAGTGTCTTTTTAGTTCATTTTTTTTTAAATTTAATTTTATTTTTTTCTTGTTTCAGAACTTTTCTTTGTTCATTTATTTTTATGGAGGGCTCAGCCTGCCCTGAAAACAGGACTGGCGCAGCATGTGGTGCCGGGGATCAAACTGCGGTCCCTGAAGCCGCCCAAGCTTTCCTAAGCAGGAGCTTTAGACCACAGAGCCATCCTGCCGGGCCCTTTTTAGTTCATTGAAAGGAAAAGTTTCCACTATTATTGATTCAAGACATTTTCATGCCCATATCTCATACCCTGAACACCTACTTTAAATATAACGATATGTAAAGTATTAACTATTGCTATTATCTTTTGTTATAAAATTTTGGTTTATCTTTTTTCCATAAAATAAAATTAAAAAAAATAATGAAGTGAGGGAATGAGTATCACTGTTATATTCTTTTTAACTTTCCACTTCGAGACACATACATTTCTATTTTTTAAATTTTTTTAATTAAAATTGTACATTTTTTGTTCACAAAGGGCTGGCAAATTTAAGGGCGATTTGTTCTTCGTCTGGGTGTTTTTGCTGTAGTGAATTAAAACATGTTCCCTCCCTTCACTATATTTTGAAGTAATTATTCCTGCTTGCTTAGATTTTGTTTCTGAATTTGCTGGATTCCGGGTTTTTCGGGGGAGTGTTCTCAGCACGTATCTGATTCTTTTGTTAAATGCTCTTTCCAGAGCTTCCCCAGACGCACCTTGTCCTTGTGGTATAGACAGCCTCTGAAAATGTCTGTTCTGTCTGCATTCTCCCCATCGCTCCTCTTCTCTCCTCTTCTTACCTCTTCCTACCCCACTTTACCCCTCCTTTTTTCTTGCTTGGCTTATCTTTTATTTCTCAGCTTGAATAACATTTCCCCGAGGAGCGGCCTTTGCATCCAGACTTCCAGGGTTGGAGGACAGAGCCCTGCTAAGTCACACGGAGCAACTGATACTTGGTTTTTGTTATCCAGCACTGTCTGTATTTGTGACACTATGTTCTCGTTCTCTAAATTACTCCACTCTTTCTTCAAGGACAAGGGAAGCTTAGATGCTATTCTATCCCCAACACCAAGCACAATGCCAGGGACAGGGTCTTTGGAGTATGTTTATGTTGATTAATTAATTGGCAAAATTAATACTTGATGAATCAGATGAGCTAAACTGTGTGTATTGATTACTGAGTAGATTAGTCAGTGACTCAATGAATAGAGTAATAAGTAACCCCATTAATGAAAATAAGCAATATTCAATTTTCCTGTTTCCATGTCCATAAACTTGTTGATTGTATTAATGTGATTTATCACTTTCTTAGCTTGTATTATTGCCAGCCATGGTCATTTAGCTGATTTTCCATGTTGACTGAATTCAGACTTTTTTCTATTATCTATTTCTTTGAAAATGGTTACTATCCACCAAGCATGAGAGTGATAAATTTTCCTCCCAGGCACCATGGTTATTGTATATATACCAATGTGAACTAACGATTCTAGGTATACTGTTACAAACTTCATTGTCAAGGCCTATTGACTTTTCTTTTTCCCTTTCTTCCCACAAAACCTTGAAATATTTCCCTTATTACAAACATATTGAAAACAAATCCATTATTCCCAGAATTGGTAAAAGAATTTAATGGAAACTTAAATAGATAACCAGCTTGGGGTGGGGGTGGGGGGTCTGAACAAACACATTCTAGAAGTTTCATTTGTTAATTAGAAAAAGATTAGATAGTAAATAATGAAACATATACATGTATTCTATATTACTAACAGCAAGAAAAGGAAAAATTTTACAGTTCTTAAATATATCAGTAGCCCCTTTAAAATTATAAAATGTGCTGTACAATTGCCTTTTATTTTTAAACACGTTCAAATTTGTCCTTTACTAGTTTCCAATTCTCCTTTTATAGAGTTATTGTAAAATTTACTACCCCTACAAAAATATCATAAATCTGCTAAGAATATGTATCTAACCTTCAGTGAGAAAAGTAGATATTAGAAACTTGGGAAAATTGACTATGCTTAGCAGTTTTATCAACCAAACATGCAGTTGTTCATATAAATTCAGGAATATAATTTAGTATTAAATTATCATTCTTGAATTTTGTCCAAGATATACTCTATTTAAGAAATTTAGCTGGGCCTGTCTTGTCAATATGCCAGGCATGCATTAAGGAAAGAGAATTGCTATATTATGACCCAGATATCTGCAGGATGGTAAAGGAGAAGTCAAAAATGATTTTATGGAGAAGCCAAAATTAAAGTAAAATTCAACCAAATTAGAAAAAAAAAGATGAAACTTTTCTATTTCAATTTTTACAGTATTAAGAAATCATATATAATTATTAATTAAAATTATGAATTATATAGAACCTGAAATCTCATCTGGTAGCATTGAGTGGCATCTGATAAGTTTGTGAAGTTGATCTGCGAGATGTCCCTGGATCTCTTCAGGCACTTGGTACTTTCTTCCTTAGGTGGGTAACCCGGAGTGACCTACTTACATAAACAAAAACACAAGAAAGCTGAAAATGTCCCCATGTGCTTGTATTTCTATGGCATTTCTGCCACTTTATTGTCTTGGGCACTGTAATCTCAAAGCCTGGCAAGTATGCTTGAGATCGTAGACTGTTTGACGGGCTTAACTATTATTGTGCTTAACACAATTCGTAAGAACATCAAGCTAAGGAACACTGGACTGAGAAACCTGTGATGGCATTATCCATAGCCAACCTGGTTCTGTAGAAGCCCTTGGCCAGAGAGCGTTCTTCCCTGGAGATTGCTAGCTTTAGTGGTATTTGTCTTTGTAAATCTTTTTCAGAGCTTCCTGACACGCACTGTCTCCTTTATAGTGCATACCTTTGCATTTTTCTGATTTTGTATTACTTTATACCCAGTACATTCACAGACGTCTTTGTGAATAGCTCTTGTGTATATTTGTGTTATGATATATGGTGAGTTTATTGTATAATGTAGCTCTTAATGTGAAGCTCTTTCTTTCTGCTTTAAAATCCCTAATTCTTATAACACCTATTACAAATATCACCAGTACTCACAGTTCTGAGAAAAAAACCGTCCAACTGTTCCCATTATGTCTTTTGTTAATTGTTGTGAGCAGATTTGAAAATTCACATGTTGGAAATGAGGATCTACTAATGCATCCAACAAATACCAAGTAGTTTGAAAGTAGCAGTCATTACAGAAGAGACTAGGAATAAGCTCATAGAGAAAGTGTAGCTCCAGATCTCGAACTCCCTGATTTAGGTGGGAGGCGCTCTTCAGTCTGGCATGGTTTTGGTGGGGAAGGAAGAACCACACTAGAAATTCAAGCCAGAAGGATACTTTGGAGAAATCTTGTTGCATTTTGGATATGTAACTTTGAGCTGCCGATCCACTCAGCAACCAGAATATATTTCTGTAGCTCACAGAGGATTTAGAGCTGGGAGATATAGATTTTGATGTATGTATTAGTGTAATTTTAAACTGACTCCACATGATGCCTGTATATTATGAAAAAAGACAACTGTATAAAAAATGTCATTAATGGAACCATGAAGAATGCCGGTATTTAAGGAACTCGATAGCCACATACAACTCTAAAGTAAACTAAAGAAGAGCAAAAGTATGCATGGGACATATGATGTCACTGTAGCTTTTATATGATGTCACTGTAGCAGGAAGGAAGGAAAAGCATGATCCAAAGAGCACATACTGTGGAGAAGTTAGTTGTTTCTGTCGGATTTTATTGGCCCTGTAGGCAAAAAATAGTGGCATCATTTTTTGAGTCTGAAAACTTGGAAATAGTTGTAGCTCCTGCACACAGAACTCATGAACATTTTGACATCATGGAGCTCTAGGATCTCCTAGAGAAAGATTTAACCTCATGAAATGCATGGATACAGTGACTAAACAGCTGACATCATACTAGCAGCTCTTTGGAAGCTGGGGTGTAAATTACTTTTCTTTAGCTTATATAGTACTGTCCGTTACTTTTCTTGTTGATGGGACAAAATACCCAACAGCCAAAGTTAGAGGAGGAAAAGGTTTATTAAGTTCATAATTTCTAGGGGTTTCAATCTATCACCTGTTGACTCCTAGGCAAGGTGGCATGGCAGACAGCACCATGTAGGAGAACAGTTCAAGGTGCACAGAAAGTAGCAACACAAGCAAGGGGCCTTAACAATATCTTTCTGCCCCTCTTATTTTAACTAGGCTACTTAGGGCAGGTAGCACTTACATCTTTAATCCTAGTGCCCTCTCGCCTAGCACTGCATCCTATGTCAACTCCAGTGTTCCACATTCTGGATCCAGCCACCTCTGGGAAGCCCTGCCTATGACTGGATGGGGCTTTCAGGGTGATATCTAGACACAAGCTATAACGAGTACATAGTGGTGTCATTGGTTATTGGCTTGGTTCTCAATAAAATATTTTCTAATAGAGTTGAGTCAAACAAGTTATTTTGTGCTCATTTTATAGCAGTGGAAACTAGAAAGCACTGTATTGGTATCTAGGATTGCCTGCCATACTGTTAAATTGTATCCTTACGAGCCAACCCCAAATCAAACTTGAGGAAATCAGGGTTCTTTTAGAAATTGGAGGCTGGTAAGAAGCATTAAGGCTCAATCATTCCTGTGCTCATTAGTGCTGCAGGTGTTTTGTAACAAACAAAGTTGCAAAATGACACTGTGTGAGCCTAGGTATTCTACGTGGAAATATTCATTCAGTATTAACTGCACAGAGTGGGTGAAACTTTTCCATGGCGAAAAAGTGACAAAAGATCTTTTTTTTTTTTTTTTTTTTTTTGAAATCTCATTATAAGATCTTAATTTCATAGTCGTTTTGATCTAGAGCACTGTAGGTAAAACTGAGGACCTGTATTAGAAAGCCAATAAGAGCAGTGTATAAGGAAGTTCATAGTCACATCCTATTTTAATGCTTCTTGTTTGGTTTAACTTTAAGATGGACTGAATCTTGATTAAAGGGCCTGAAGCCTTTTGTTGTTCCTGGAATTATGTTCTGATGCAAAGTGTGGGCTGATGTGCAAGAGAATTTCAAGTAAATTAATTTCAGTTTTCTCCGAAGGAGGTTTTGCATTTTGAACAAAAAAGTAATTCTTCCTCTGCTCCTGAAGAAAAATGAACAGATGTAAATTTGTTATTTGTGCAGTTCCAATCAGTTCTCTGCAGATTTCCAATTACTGTGACTTAAGAATTATTTTCCAGACACACCAGGAATTATAGTAATATTGTCTTCCATTTAATTTATATTTTTGTTATACAAAATCTAACTATGGGTTTGCATATATGATGGAAAAGTTGCTTAAACTCTACTTTAAGTTTGTGGATATCTGGATTTTTAAGTGATAGAGAAGTTTTAAAATGTATCAGGGGCCAACGAGATAGCTCAGTGGTCTAAAGTGCCTGCTTAGGCAAGCTTAGGCAACCACAGGGACTGCGGGTTCAGCTGGATCCCCAGCACCACATGCTGTGCCAGCCCTACCCCCAGGGTAGGCTAGGCCAGCCATAACATAAATAAATTTTTACAAAATGTTATCAGGTGATTATTTTTTTATAAAATATTCTTTTCTTTGCCTAAATTATGCCAAGTTTCACCTCTTTCAATTATTTGCTTTGCCTTTATGCATACGCAGATAGAGCTTTCAGGTGAGCCTTTTAAAATCCCTCTCATAATCCTCTTCCCTTTCCCTTTATTCTTTCTTAGATTGTGTTTAACACTTTAAGCAGAACATGTAATTTACACCCTTTAATTATAACTAGTGCTTTTAAAAGTAATTATAACATTATAGTTTAATTTATATACTGCTGATGTGTAAGTGCCACAAAAGCATTATGCATAGTATATATATATATTATATACTTTATGTATATGATGCATATCTAAATATATGTATAATATAACATATAAATATGCATTTATACTCCAAAGTTTTATATATGCATCTTGCCTACAGCAGTATTTAGCAGACATTATGTACTCGTAAATATTTGTTGACTCCATATTTATGCTGTCAAAGAACTATGTACACACACTTCCTTCTTTTTTTAAGAAATTTTATTTTATTATTATTTTTCTTTTTTTTATTGTTTCAGAACTTTTGTTTGTTTATTTATTTATTTTTATGGCTGGCTCAGCCTGCCCTGAGGGCAGGGCTGGCGCAGCATGTGGTGCCGGGGATTGAACCGCGATCCCTGCAGCCGTCTAAGCTTTCCTAAGCAGGCGCTTTAGACCACTAAGCCATCCTGCTGGATCCCCACACTTCCATTAAATTCCTTCTGTGTAAAGGGTAGACCATGGATGACTTTAGAAACTTTCCTTCCTTCTTTGTGCTCCTTCTTTCTCTCAGTTCTTTCTGCACAATGGAAGGTCACCTTAAGATGCATTGTTTGGCTTTGTGAATTGTATTTGCACTGCCCCTTGATTCCCATTGCCCTCCTATCCTTGCTATTAGAGATGATTAGCTGCAAGGGCTTCAGGCTCTGATTGGAGGAATCCTTTCTTCCTGTTCTCATAATAAGGAGCTCAAGCAAGCCAATGCTGACAAGCATCTGCAGAAGGAAAATAGATCCCCCCGATTAGTGTAACCACATCTCATCATCATAACCATGACCACAGGCTTTTTCTCAGGCAGTGGAAATTCCAGGTGAAGGGAATGATCCAGGCTCCCCAGAAGTCTAATGGGAGTAAAGTGAAACTACTCTATGACATCATTTATATTATAATATTCTGTGAACGTCCTTTTTAAAAAATGATTTTGTATTTGTCAGTGTTCCCTGTGCCTATGGCATTTTAGGTAAGAGCTTTTAGAAAGAAATCTCTGAATCTCCAAACGCCATTTTAAGTGGTAAAGTGGTAAGTATCCCTATGTAGCACTTGGGATACCAAGTTTGTTTTCCATCTGCTGAAGCTTCAGACAATATAACTTTGATGAAAAGCATGAATTGTTGGCTTATAAGGACCAAAAAGCTGGTCATTTCGCTGAGAAATTTCTAATAAATAGGAAAGAAGTGAAATTTCAAGTGCTACTGAAAGTATTCACTAAGTTTCTTCATTCAACACCTTAATCTCCTACCTCCCACCACTCTATCTCCCTCTCTTAGTGCTTTTATCATTTCCTAGGTTTAACTACAAATGAGTCTCCTCCTTCTATTATAGGATCCATAAGTGAGACCAGGGCCATATATTTGTTTTCTTTCTTTAACTTCAAAGATGTCTTTTCCTTGTACCAGAATTAAATGAGCAAATGAAGTTTTAGAAGCATTGTGATAAATGTTTCCCATTTTAATTTTTCAGGATGAATCTAGCAGTAGATGGTTTCTAGATTCAAAAATCCCTTCCAGTGAAAGGAGATAGACCCTGACTTTGATCTGGGGAGTTCATCTTGATTGTTCCTAAGTTACAGACTGCATGTATGACCTGACACCTATCCATGCTAGTCTGTGAGATACACTATACCTTTTCTTCTCTTATAATTTATTCTTTCAAAGGCAGACTTTTGTTAGAGCAGTGCTATTAAGGGAGAAAGAAAACACACACTTTGTTGAACATTTATGTTTCAAGTGAGTATATTGAACTAAATCATTGTGTGCCCAGAGGGATATCTGTAACCCAAAGCATAGCATTATAGCAATTCACAAGTGTTAAGAGTTTCCTTTCTAGCAGAATAAGCTAGTTGAAGTTAGCGTTCTTGCAGTGATCTTGCATATACTGTAGCACAGCGTCCTCTACTCAAATTTGTGAGTAATTTTCAAATGATTTATCTTTTCTCCTAGTTGCTAAATATCCATAGTAGCAAAGTCAAAGTATCCTTTTAATGAATGTATAAGCAACCAACAGACCTATCACAGTATGTTTTGATTGAGCAGGGCAGGCTCTGGCTGATACCTTAGGAGTTCCTTTTCAGTGATTACAAAATGTACAACTATAAGCGTTTGTCCTCAAAATTATGTAATTATTAGATATCAAAGTTGGGTAGCTGTTGTAGGTAGCAGAAAATAGAAAGCAAACAGCTATTTTAAATTCAAGCATCAGTGCCCTTAATTTGAGTTATATCCTCTTTAGTTCTTAATTTCATTTGTTATAAATAATGTTATTTTCTTAAGAGGATGGAGTATTTGACCATAATGCCACTAAATACGTACATAGGCTTTCCAGGATAGTATTTGTTTTCATAAGGAAAGCAAAAGAGTTTCCTTCTACAAGAATTTAATTCTTTGGCACTCTGTGGTTTGAAGACACCTCAGTGAAATACTTCATATTGTGAGCTTTATTTTTTTATTTATTTTTAATTTTTATTTTTTTTCTTTTTTCTGAACTTTTGTTTGTTTGTTTATTTCTTTTTATGGCTGGCTTATCCTGCCCTGAGGGCAGGGCTGGCGCAGCATGTAGTGCGGGGGATCGAACCGCTGTCCCGCAGCTGCCTAAGCTTTCCTAAGCAGGCGCTTTAGACCACTGAGCCATCCTGCCGGGCCCCCATATTGTGAGCTTTAACACTATATGGATGCAAGTTCAAATCTTTTATGTATTTGGCCCTGTGACCAAGTGTGGGAAATAAATTAATCCTTTTTGTAACATACAAATTTTAGTTATGTTTATGTCATTATGAAATGGATGCCTTGAAAGTTCTTTAATTATATAGTAATAAGAGCTGAAAAGTTGGATAGCTGTAGATTTTATTGTTTCTAAATGTCCCCTGGCCATGTTTGTGGAGATTTGCCTGCAGTCACCCTGAAAGTTTTCTATGAAGGGGAGTGTGCCAGAGGAAAACTAAAGAGCCCTTTCACCCTTGTGCTGGCTGAGGTGTTTTGGTAAAAAGAGAGGCTGACTGGCATTGGAGGAGGCAGTTCATCCACTTGAAGCAAATGCAAAATACTTGTGTATCAGAAAGGGCACGTATACGTAAGGGAAAGAAAATTGTACTAATGAGGAAGCACTGGATATATAAGCCAACGAGAAAGGGCAACTGGAAATGCGTGAGCTAGGAACAGGGACGTGTTCCCAGGGGCCAAAGACAGTCTGTAATAGAAAGACAGTCTGGTTTGAACCCCCAGAGCTCTGAATGTGAATCACATCTTGAATCTTGCCTTCTGTATCAGCAGGGAAATGTGAGCTCTCCCCAATGCGCTCCTGTTTGTGAAGCAGCAACATTTTCTGCTTCTAATTGTAAGAAATAGGGATCAGGGAGATAGCTCAGTAAAATAAACGCTTGCCTGGCAAACACAAGGGGCTGAGTTCGATTCTCAGTTCCACAAAAAAAAAAAAAAAAAAAAATAAGTCAACTCTCTAGATCAGGGGAATAAGTGCTTCCTGGAAAGTGCAAGGTCCTGAGTTTGATTTCTGGTCCCACCAAAACCAAACCAAATCAAACCAAAAGAAAAACCTCGCCCCAATTAGGAGCAGTGGGTATAGCGCAGTAGAATAAGCACTTGCTGGCAAGCACAAGGTCCTGAATTCAATCCTTGATTCTGGAAAGAAGGAAAAAAAAAAAAAAAAGAATATGTTCACACTTCATGTTACTCTTCATATGTACAGGAAAATATACCCTTAAATACATTCAGAAGGCAAGTATGAAAATTGTGCATATATTAATAGTTTAGCTCTGTGTATTCTACATCCAACAGTAGTCCGCTGTATGAATTTATTTAACTTTTTAAACGTTAGGCTATGTAGAAATGTAAATATATTTATATAAATATACATATATATATATTTGTATATATAGGAATAGTATGATGCTTTTATGAGTTTGTTTTGTAAGAATACCTAATAGTAGCAGTCATAAAGCATATTATATTGAACCTGAGTAGAAATGTACTACAATATACAATACAATGGCTTATTTAAATGTCATCTGCCTAATTATACCTCAGAAGTACTTTTATAACACTCTATTCAAAATTTCTCCATTTTTTTAACATTATGCCACAGTAAGAATATGTCTTCTATAGAAAAAAAAAAAACACCCAAAATTTAAAATATGCTTGGACATTTTTCCCTCTCATATTAATGGGCAAGGTTTTTACATTTGAAATGTTAAGAGGGGAAGTTTTGATCCTCTGAATTTGCTTTATATTCAGCAGGTTAGAACAAAAATATATCTTTATGGAGTGGGATGGCTTGATTGTACTTTATTTAGCTGTCAATGTCTAAACACAATCCAATTTAGAATAAATAAATTGGGCTGTGTCAAAAGAAAGATATCGAAGAGCAGGCTTAGCTGTGTTTCCTGAACCTGTGGCAGTTACATGACACTTAGAACTAAAACAGTTTGAAGCAGGTTTTAGCGTTAGAGAGCTCTGTGGGATGATGATTGCCCTCCTGAGTCAAGTTCATGTGACTTGCTGCTATTTCTCTCTCCATCCTCCTTCAAGCAAGAAAAATGCATTGTGGGAGAGCATCTTGCACATGTCATATATCCGGAGGATGTAACTGTATCCAAAGGAGCACTTCTTTTAATTTTCTCACAGTCCATATGATGTGCATATGATGTGCAGTGTTTGTATACAATAACTTAGCAGTAGTTTAAAAGAAGTGTTCTATTAAGTGAGCATACTAAGTGTTGTTCTAATAAGCAGAACTTTTGTATTTTAAATAGCAAATCAATCATTCGCATTCTCTTCATCTTTTAGTGCTGTTTTACCCAAATGAGTCTTTATAGAAATGTTACTTTTACCAGTGTTTAAAATGTTTGATTATTAAGAGTGAAACATAAACCACTTATCTCTTGACTAATATAGTGTTATAAATTCTTCTGCTTGGTCTTCAGTACAAAGTGTATTATCCTAAGATGAACTGAAAGCCACAGAAGTTCTATATGACACCAAAAATTATAGCTTTGTGTTTGGTGTCTCCCATGGAGCTCAAATTTAATCATTGATATTTCCCAGAATCTTATTTCTTAAGATGAAAACCTACCTATTCTTCTTTCACTTGGTGATACCTGTGAGTTTCTTTCTTTTACTATTTGAGCATTGAAAAGATTAACTTAAAAAAAAAAAAAAACAAGAACTACCTAATAATAATGACATTACTCTTCTGGGCTAAGAGTATAACTCTGACCACTGTGATGTCTAAGAACTTAATTAAAATTTTCCAATTTCAAGCACCTATTATGCTATTAAAATACTTAATTTTAATTAAGTATTTTAATTGTATATTTTATACCTGGCAGTTGCCTACTCTGGTTATCATTCAAAGCCAGATAACTCATAGCTTGTAATCCTTCCCATATAATTAAAAGAAATGTTCTGTTGAAGTTCTCTGAGAGCCATATTTGATATTATATACTTTGTGGTTTTATATCATTTTAATGTTTTTAATACATGCTTGCAGAGCATCATAATTGCTGTCACCATAACGCATTGGTACGTGGGCCTTGGGGCGTGGGCACTGCCATCTTCTTTGCTGTTTCAGTGCTTTCCCTTCCCCTTGCATATTTCTATATGGCACACAGCACACATGCAACTTGCTGGTAACTGGGAAAAGGGTGGTTGGCAAATGTCAGGGACATGAAAATGCCAATAGCTTTGACATTTTTGTTGCCTTGGTGCTGGGGATCAAATTCAGGACCTTGCACTTTCTAGGCAAGAGCTTATGCTCCTGGACTATGTCACAGGCCCAACAATTTCTAATTTTATTTATTTACTTAGTATTTAGGAAAGGGCCTATAGGGTCTACATAGATTAAAAACTCGTGATTCTCCTGTTTACAGTCTCCAAAGCACTGGGATTACAGGTGTGCACCACCCAGCTCAGTCTTGATCATCATCTCAGCGTTCCCTTGGGGTGGGTCTTGCATATCAGGCCAGGGGGTGAAGCTCCTGGTCCCTGCATCTGCCTATGGAAGTGCTTTAATCCACAGAGCTATTTGGCTGACCCTCAAGTTTTAATTTTAATTTCTACCATATAACCAGGAAGTCCAGGAGTGTGCAGGCTCCTGCCTGCTAACAGAGCTTCTGGAAGGGTTCAGGTCCCTGAGCTTCTTTTACTTGTTATTCTGCACCATCCTCCGTGCAGGTCCTCCGCTTTGTAGCCAGCAGGAAGGGCAGATGAGAGAGGATACACTCTGTCCTCCTGGAGGCCTTGTGCAAGAGCTGCCCAGCATTCTGACACTCTCACCTCATCAGGCAGAGGACTGGGCATGGGACTAAACCTTGCTGCATGACTCATCCTTGTTCCTTTTACAAATTCAGGGCTTCAAGTAGGGACCAAGGACTTTGCATGTGTAATGTCTGAGCTTCTAAATCTTGGATTTGCAGTAACTACACCAATCAAGCAGTGACTATTTAATCAATTTTTCTATCTTACTAATTTTATTCATGTTTTCTGTATTTGAAAAGCACTTAAGAGTTTGATTCTATTTGTTGCTAGTGGTAGTACCTGAAAATGTTGCCTGGTATCTATGAAACAAGTTAGGGGAGCCCTTGAGTTCTATGGGCACCATGCTATTAATTACTGTTTTCATCCAATAGTAGAGCTAAAGTGTTTATTTTTTCCAAAGCACCCACAACTAGGTATGCATTTTGACAAAAAGTAGACCGAAATGTATCTGTAATCACATTTTGCAGTTAAATTACATAAATTGTCACTAGTAGAGTCATTCACTAAATTAGTAAATTTGATTAGGAAATTTGGAATGATGTAAACTTAAAAGACTCTAGCTTAGGCTAATTTCTGTTGACGTTTTGCACAGACAAGTACCTTGGATAAATTGAACATGTAAAATTTATAATGCTTCTCAGAAAGAAAAAACTCCTTAGTCTCAAAGTTCATATATATGTAGGAGACCCTGCTAGATTCTCCGGTCAGGTAATCAAGGTAGTCATGTGTGTGTGTGTGTGTGTGTGTGTGTGTGTGTGTGTGTGTGTGTGTGTATTGAGATAATCAACTAAAATAAAATTTAGAAAAATACTTTGGCTTAAGGTGAAATAATAGTCTTTATAATTGAGCTGTAGAGATTATGATATATTTTATAAACCATGTCATGGAAGTATTCTTTTCTGACTTTTTTCTATTTTTAGTGAAAGGTATTTTTAAGGGTTTTCTTTCCTTTTTTTAAAAAAAAAATTTGCCTTGTTTGTTTTTATTTTTCCTAGAGGACACCAGCACTGTTTCTAACTGAAACCTCTCCTCCAAAGTACAGTTTTTTCAGTTGTCTTAGCCTTGATTTTCCCAAGTGTTTCTCCCTACATACATTGTGTTACTTAACTTTCATGAAACCTGTTATTATTGTTATTGTTAGGGTTAAAAATGTCATCCTTTGCAACACTGAGTTTTTTGTAAATCTATCTTGATCTGCCTGGAATGCTGTTCTTTGTAACCTGAAATTTGTCTTCTGTCCCTCTCCTAAAATTTCAACCAAATTGCCCTGTTTAGAAGATTAGAAGATGTTCCTTTTGTGAGCTCCCAAAACACTGTTTTGTGTTTTTTTTTTTTTTTTTTTTTCTTCTTGTTTCAGAACTTTTGTTTGTTTATTTATTTATTTTTATGGCCGGCTCAGCCTGCCCTGAGGGCAGGGCTGGTGCAGCATGTGGTGCCGGGGATCGAACCGTGGTCCCTGCAGCCGCCTAAGCTTTCCTAAGCAGGTGCTTTAGACCACTAAGCCAGCCTGCCGGGCTGCAAAATACTGTTTTTAAGAATTGCTCTTTGAAACAGGGTTTTTTTTGTGTGTAATTCAGGATGGTCTTAGACGCAGTATGTAGCCCAGATGAGCCTCCAACCCATGGCAATCCTGCTGCTCAGCCTCCTGAGTGCTGTAATCCCAGACATGTACCACCACACCTGAACCAAAATACTTGAACCTGACACTTTTTTCCTCCCAGTAGCCTGGATTGAAGTTGGAGCCTTGTATCTATTAGGCCAGCACTACAGTGCTCAGCTGCACCCCATGTTCTTTTCTTTGAGACAGGTTTTTATTATGCTTTGCAGGCTAGCCTCAAACTTTGTGATTTTTCTGCCTCAGCCTCCCAAGTGGGTAGGATTACAGGTGTATGTATTTCTTTGTCTTTTTTTCTGGGAGATAATCCATTAAATAATTATTGTTTTATAATTTTTTCCAATGTTCAATATATTGTAATTCTACAAATTTTGCTTTGAATACAACAAACAAACAGAAATAAAATGATTCTCCATTAGTATTTTTGTAGCTTAGGTTTGCAGCTGACAGCAGCACCTTGGTTTCCTTGGGCATTTGTGTGGATGTCAGCAGACTTGCTGCTTTGTATACTCATGAAGAGTGTGCTTTCCATCTGCTGCTGTGTCTTATTCATATGAAATTTTGGATATCAGAAATCAACTGTTCCTAAAGATCTTTGTTAGGATTGGAGACAAATGTGTAACTGAAGACTTGGAAGGTATATGTTCTTGTTTTATTTTGAATTTGTTATGAATTTGATTGATTTTTCTTTCAAGTGATGGTTAATATCACTTTTGTAATAGTATTTAAATGTATTTTAACCTTCATTGTATTTTTAATTGACAAATAATACAGCTGTCACTCCATATTTCTAGATTCTATGTAGTCTCCCTGAGTCACTGGGCAAAAATATCATGAAAATAAAGTACATCTATAGTTAATATATATAGTCTTTCCTTGTTGTTTTGTAAATGATATACTTATTAGACCTTACACATAACCAACTAAGGATTTAAAATAGCATGTAGGAGAGTGTATGAGTATGGTACATGTGAATATTGCACTATTTGTAGAAGAGCCTGAAGCATTGAAGATCTTGTGATTTGTGGGGGTTCCAGAATCTGATCATCCACAAAACAAATGAGAGACCATGGCAGTGTTCTGGTACACACACACACACACACACACACACACACACACACACACACACACACACACAGCATAAGCTAAGAGTTCTGTCTAGAGGCTGATCTTTGTATAAAACCGAAACACCTACCCTTTCTCACCTCTGAGAAAGGGTAGGTGTTTCGGTTTTGAGCAAGCTTTTCTTTTCTTTTGCCTTCCTCAAGGAAAGTAGAAATGATGAAATCTTATAGTTTTATTGAAGAATAATTTAACCTGTTTAATCTGCTTTCTACAGTCTGTATTCACTGTACATTTTGTAGGTGTGACTCTGGCAGTGGCGCAGAGCCCCAGGTCTTGAAGATAACTCATGAAGTGGTGCTCAGTGTATCTCCTTTCAGTGCTGTGGAGATGCAGGGGTAGGAAGCTGTTGGTGCCTTTTAAACTAGGGGCAGCTTGGTTGCCCTCCACTGTATAGATTCCAGTAGCATCCTCCCAGCTGTAACAACCTTAAATGTCCTCAGATACTCCTACTTATTCCCCAGGGTGGAGAAGCCACCCTTGTTTGAGAACTAGGATGCCAAAAATGCTCTCCCTTTGTCTCTCAGGATTTGCAGTCAGCTGGGAATTTGCATGACCATTTATGTTTCATTTTGCATTTACCTCTCTCTGTCCAGTTCACTTTCATTAAGATATTGACTAGTTTAATATCTTTTTTTTTTGAATCACGGACTGAACTCAGGCTCTTGCACTTGCCAAGGAAGTGCTTATTCTACTGAGCTATCTCCCCAGCAAGTGTTTTGTTTTTTATGACTTTTAAAAAAGTATTTTAGACAAAGTTGTTAATGAAGACTGAGAAAAAAGGAGGTAAAACTTTTTCAAGGAAAATAAATTCTGCAAGGAGCCATAATTTCTGGAATAAATAATCTAAATCATTATGAAATGTAAAAGAAAATATTTTGCAAATTTTTCTTAAATTGATGTGATTTTCTTGAATTCAGGGTTATAATGAAAAGCAGGGGTCCATATGTGTGATATATTTTCTTACTTTGATTAAAAACTTATTTATTCTTTCTCTTTCCTCCACTGTTACTTGTCATTCATTCCGGTTGGTTGCACTAGAGTTTAACTCTTTCAGGAGGAATGTGAGAAATAAAATTTTTCTTCTCAAAATGTTATATTCCCCTTACTCCCACACATACACACACTAAAAATGGCTCCACCACTCATAATTTATAAACCAGCAAGATTTCCTTTAATTCTTTCTCCAAAAGCCTCTGCAACATCACATTAATATATGTTATACCAGTTTCTGAATTTTTTAGATTATTTTGCATGATGTATGTGGATGCATGATTTCTGCTTATATTCTGCCTTATTCATAAGTTAAAATGTGTGTGCAGTGCACACACAAAATACATATATGCATACATATATATTTTCCCACATCGCACACACAGGACAGAAGGCTTGACTGACATCCACAGCATCCAAAGAAACCATACAATCCATGTACACAGCTACAGAAAAGCCTTTGGTAGGAATGATCAGTTAAAGTACAGGTGCTCAGTCATTCTAGCCAGACGCTGCAGGGTTTTTGTGTTGGTCTACTTCTTCCTAGCATGCAACATTTTGTGTATACTGTACTTAATCTTTTCTCTTGCCCAAGGTTCTTTATCTATAAAATAGAGCCAGTAATAATAACTTACCTCCCAAGGTTATAAATGGTATTTCACGTAAACTGCTCACATGAAATTGTAAGGGGTGGTTATGTTTAGCTGCAATGTTTAATGATTGGAACTACAATGTAAAAGAGTTCTACCCCTGTATGATATCTTCCATAAAATAAAAGATGAGTTCTGTAGATGTGCAGATTGTAGTAACAGAAGTCCAAATGTTTCCTGCGCCTCCAAAATGGCCGTTGATTCCTTTTCAGTCTATCCAGGCAATTCATGTTATACAAAAGGGCAGAGTTTTAGAGCAAAGGGAAACCTAGCTTAGTGTAGCTATATTTAGAATTGTTTGATCTTTCTTTTTTCATCAAGCATGGGTTTTACTCTCAGAGAAACTATGTTGTAAATCTCATCTTGTTGCTTATTGATTGTAAAATCTAGGATTGGTTAATTCTCTAAAATTCTCTTCTCCTATGTCATGTCGAGCGCATGTCAGTCCCTTTTGTCTCTTATGTTCTTCCAAACCTCTAGCAATGTCACTTGCCCTGTGCGGGCCTTGCCTGGTCCACTCCTCAATTGGGGTCATGTTGGTCCATGATACTGTAGTGTAGTAAGTTTCCATGACACTTGTCTACATATTCTTCTTCCTTGGCAAGTTGTCTGTCCACAGTTGAGTGCACCACTATCTTGTTCAGAATTAAAATATACTTATAGTGGCAAAACTGATGATCAACTAAATCCTTACAGGTAAGACACCAGTCACAATAGCCATGCAATTCACTGGCAACTTTATTCACATGGCAGAGACTTTAATACTCTCTAATTCAAAAGAATATGTTTTAATCTAATCCTAGATATTTCCCTGTTATATATAAACAAGTTTCTTCAAAGACTAAGTCAGACAAGACACGATTATCTGGTGTGGTTTCATACTATTTATTACATTTTTTCTCTGTGTATAGGTTATGAATATAGCAACACGGGGCATCTCATGAAGCTGAACACATCAGTTTCAGGGTTTATGGGTGTTTGGCCATTGTCAGACTTCTGTGCTCTCTAGTTACTGTTATTCCATCTATGCCTAACAGCATATTTGCCCTTTATAAAAGTAATTACATAGATACTAATTAGCAGATGACTGCAGTAATTCAAGGGACAGAAAAGATAAAAAGGGCTCTGACAGAGGTGTAAGTATAAAGCTTAAAGTGTGGAGCCAAGAGTTCTAATTACAAGAATCAGAGGGCTTTGGAGCTTTGTAATACATGTAATTGTGAAAATAAATGAATCAAGAGTGAGAAGCAGGTATCTGGCTTAGAAAATGAAGTTCGGAGCAATTTTAGTACTGAGACGATGTTCCATATTGTTTATTTCATTCATCTATTCATTTTCTTTAGATTGAAAGATATTAGTTTCAATTTTTGAATGTGTCGACTTTGAAATTTCTAGTGAGCCTCTAGCTTGAAAATCGGTTGTTAAAGACGGATCTTGAACTCAGGAGAAGGACCATTTATTTAGGACTGAGGGCGGGCAGCATATGGGCAAGCCACATGTGAGCATGTGTAGTATCACACAGAGACTGCATTCACTGAGAGAGGACACAGAGCAACTCGGGGAAGCACCAGCATCCTTTTGTTAAATTTATTTTTTATTTTTATTTTTATTTTTAGGGCAGGTTCAGCCTACCCTGGGGGTGGGGCTGACTCAGCATGTTGTGCCAGGGATTGAACCAAGGTCTCTGCGGTTGCCTAAGCTTTCCTAAGCAGGTGCTTTAGACAAATGAGCCTCTTGCCAGCCTCATCATCCTTTAAAGGAGTATGGAAATAAGATGACACTTTCTTTTTCACTCTCCACAGTTAGGGATCAGGAATGGAGCTGAGAGCATAAATCCACTATTTGAAATGTTTTATAATTAGTATAAAGTTATATGACACATCAGAGCAAGTTCTGGTAACAGGGCCTAAATTGGATTTAGGGGCCCAGGGGATTTGAGAACATGTGTACCACAGATGACTCATGAAAGAAATCTGACACTAAAGGGAAGAATAAGAATGAGATGTAGGTAGAGGCAGCTGCAGGATGAATAAAGGTTGTATTGTTTCTCCTTTTTATGCAAAGGGGTGCATGAACACTTGTTTGGTTTAAAAGGTTGGAACTTGTAATAAGATGGGCTATTGGACAAATGGAGGCTCACTAGAGATTGTTATTCCTAAGGAAACTGGAAAAGGTGGAATTAAATACCTGGATGGTATTACTCTTTTGGTGGCATTAGCCTTATATCAAAGGAAAAAAAGAAATGGCTTTTTAATCTGAATTTGAAAGGAAAAAGAGATAATTAAGATTTAGATATGAGTTTAGTGAACTGTAAGACATATAAGTAAGATCATGATTACAAAGCATATTAGGCTTTTTTGAAAAATGTGTTACCATTTTACCCACCTTAAAAATAATTGACCATTTTTCAAACACTTAAAACTGGAAGCATTCTTTTCAGTAACTAAAAAGTACATTTAATAGCACAGCATATCTATTTTATGATCAAGTTAATATTTTTCTTAAAATTTTTATAGGAAGATACATTCCTGATATATGAAGGGGATCTTAATGTGTTTGGAAATCAGTCCAATAACCTTATCAAATGATATTTTAATGAATATTAGAAATAATGAGATTACAGCTGTGAGATAGCTCAGTGGACTAAGTGCCTTCTCAGGCAAGTGAAGGGACCTGAGTTCGATCACCTGAATCACATGCTCTACTGGCCCCATCCCCAGGCATGCTGAGCCAGGCACCAGCACTGGGCGTGGTGGTGCCCACCTTCAATCCCAGCCCTGGGGAGGCTGGAAACAGGAGGATTACTATGAGTCCGAGCTGCGTAGTGAGATCCTATATCAAATTCATTTAAAAAATGAGACAAGCATATACCAATGATAAATTTATATTTTTATATTTTAAAGGAGTACAAAATAGTATTAAAAGAGAAAAACTTACAATTGACACAGAATTTCACTAAACAAAATAATATCAATTTCACAGTATTTGTTGTGATACATAGTGTTGTCTTCAAATTAGTTGTTCATATTACCAGATATATGCATGCAAAATTGCAAGAAGAAAGAAAAAAAGGAAGAAATATGTAAGAGATTAAGAAGAGGGCCCATGAGATAGCCCAGTGGTCTAAAGCAACTGCCTAGGCAAGCTTAGACAAGCACTCAAGGACCACAGTTCAATCCCTAGCACACATACCATGCCAGCCCTGCCCCCAAGGTGTGCCGAGCCAGCCACACAACAACCACAACCACAACAACAACAACAAAAGAAGTTAAGAAGAGAAAAAATCCAAAGAATTGAAAGGAGACAAAGCAAATTAGTGCTCCTTTCATTCTTTAACTTCAATATGATTTTCTTTTTTTTTTTTTTTGTCTTTTTGAGACAGGGTCTGGCTATGCAGTTGAGGCTGGTCCTGAGCTCACTTTTGTAGCCCAGCCTGGTCTCGAACTCGCACCGATCCTCCTGCCTCAGACTCCCGAGTGCTGGGATTACAGGCGTGTGCCACCACACCCGGCTCAAATATGATTTTCTTCAAGTATTTTTTCTAGTACTTATTAAATAGTAAGATGGTTTTTTTTTTTTATTTTAAAGAATTGTGTAAGGCTGATTTCCATAGCTATAACAACATCCTCTAGTCTGAACAATACTACAAAGATGTGCAGCCTATTGAGCTTATAGTTTTGGGGATTCAGAATCCAAACATGACGCCAGGCCTAGCTAGTGTCACTCTGGCTGTCTGGCAGTATGGTGCATAGTGTTGTAGTTGTGAGAGCACAAGAGAGTGTGTGAGCCCATGGAGAAACAAGAAATCAGAGAATGGAGAGCAGCCAGTCCAGAAGGGCAGCATTAATTCCATTGAAGGGCAGTGCCTTCAGGACCTACCTTCCACACCCCCCCTTCACCTCTTAAAAGTGTCATCACCCTCTGCTTTGTCTCACTGAGAACCAACTTCCATTATATTCAAATTGTTGCATTTGACTATTGCAATAGCTGACAAAATGCCACTGTGATTAACATCCTCCTATTTTCCCAGGCTTCCATCTCCTCACTCATTAAAGACCTCAGCAGCTGCCAAATGAAATCTGCAATTTACAGTAATACCTGCCATACTCAGGCTGAATAGATGCACAGTGCTCTATGTCTGCAAGAAATGGGTACAATTAAGTGGGATTCGCTGGAGCACTCTCTGGAAGCTCTGTGATCACAGTTCAGCTCCCTGACATCTTATTTTCATAGGCAGAATTGTAATTGATGCTCACTTAGGTCATGCGGATGGGCTCTGGAATGATGGGCTTGATGCGCGTGGATCCTGCTTCACTATAAGCTCTTGGCAAGTTCTGGTTGAGTCTTAAGTTTGTAGAACAAGACATGTTTAGAAAGAGCAAACTGCAATTTGTACAGTATTGTGAAATTCAAGCTCAGTTCCTTGCTAAATCCAAATAGCAGTGCGCATAGCCTTCCGTTCTTTTCTTTGTCCCTTTAGCATCTGATTAAGTTTTGGCTGTCTTTGTTGTTGACCTAGACTGCCTTTTGCCTTTCAGGGAGTCTTATAAAAATATTTCCTATTTCCTAAGCAGCAGCTAGTAGAGGCATCTCATGTTTTTCTCTCTCTCTCTCTCTCTCTCTCTCTCTCTCTCTCTCTCTCTATATATATATATATATATATATATATATATATATATATATATATCTCTCTGTGTGTGTGTGTGTGTGTGTGTGTGTGTGTGTGTGTGTGTGTGTGTGTGTGTGTGTTCATTCTAGTGGGAAGGTAAAAGACGACCAGAGAGGGGAAAGTTCAATGATTATCGAAGGCTTTTCAAAATACCCCTTGATGCTTTCTAATGACACATAAATGCTACTGATATTTGTCCTGCATTTTCTCTCCTGAGGAATTATTTCCTTCTATTTAGAATTTCCTTTTATATTACCAGGTCAGCATTTTTATTGCTCTGCTAACCATTTTTATTTTTGGAATATAAAATAGAAATTTGTGGTTTTATGTATAATAATATAGTCCCGGCTCCAAGTTTCTGTTTTCTTCCTGCAGAGGGCTGCTTCTCCAGGAGAACAGCAGGTTTGCCGAGGCCCTCCATTATTATAAACTGGCCATTGGGAGCAGGCCTACCCTGGCTTGTAAGTAATAATGTTTTGGGCTTTCTTCTTCTTCTTCTTCTTCTTCTTCTTCTTCTTCTTCTTCTTCTTCTTCTTCTTCTTCTTCTTCTTCAATAATTAGTCCTTTTTAAAAAAATATTTATTTGTTTGTTTGTTTACTATGGCCAGCTCAGCCTGCCCTGGGGCAGGGCTGGCACAGCATGTGGCACCGGGGATTGAACTAAGGTCCCTGCAGCCACCTAAGTGTTCCTAAGCAGGCACTTTAGACCACTAAGCCATCCCGCCAGTCCCTGGGCTTTCTCTTTAAATACTTCTTTCCATCTACAATAATTATCTTCACAACTTATAGCCTTGTAGAGTTACACTCAGTGTACCTATTTCTGTACACTTACTGATCAAGGGACAAATCTCTAATGATGGTATTTCTCATAATTTCAGACTGAGCTCTAATTCTAGTTTTAAATATATTATGATAGCAACAACTTTTTTTTTTTTTTTTAAAGGGACAGATTAAGTTTATTACTTGGAATGAAACACATTTTACAGTCTCACATTATTGCAGGTTCCAGTGGCCCTCTTTACAAAATAATTATCTTGTTCAAGAAAATCCCAAATGTGGCTCCAATAAAAATACTTTTCCTTATTACTTCATAAGGTGTAAGAAGATTAAAGATAAAGGATTAACAAGGATGACAGGGCTGACAAGATGGTTTGTCAGGCTGAAGCACCTGCTTAAGCAAGCTTAGGAAGCTGCAGATAGCAACAACTTTTATGCCACTAGATTTTTTTGTTTGTTTGTTTGTTTTTGTTTTTGGTACTAGGGATTGAACTCAAGACTGTGGTTTTCAGACAGGTGCTTATGCCCCTAAGCTATCTCCTCTCAACTGGATTTTAAGCTCAAAATCTTTAGTGATATGAAGGCAGGCACTAGTGCAAGTACAAATATTTTTATTTCATAAACTTGTCTCTTTTAATAAGAACTGTAGTTCTTTCTACCATTATTTGTATTTGCTACATTAATATTGATGTGTTATCAGCAATAATCTTTAAGCTGAACTCAAAGATAACTCCCTTATTATTTATAGACTATTGGTCTCTCACCCTCTGTTTCTTCTCTTTAACTTTAGCTGCATACTTAAATACTGGTATTATTCTGATGAACCAAGGAAAGACAGAAGAAGCCCGGCGGACATTCCTAAAGTGTTCTGAGATTCCAGATGAGAACCTGAAGGACCCGCATGCACACAAGAGCTCTGTCACCAGCTGCCTGTACAATCTGGGAAAGCTCTATCATGAGCAGGGGCACTATGAGGTCTGGATGCAACTTCTCTCTGTTTTTCTTTCCTCTTATTCCATGAAGTCTGTCTGTCTGTCTGTCTGTCTGTCTCTCTGTCTGTCCATCCTTCCTTCCTTCCTTCCTTCCTTCCTTCCTTCCTTCCTTCCTTCCTTCTAATACATTTCCTACAGGATATCACCACACAACTCAGACTGGTAGTGATCCTCCTGTTTTCTACCTTCCTAGCACTGGGATTATAGGTGTGTCCCACTAAGCCTGGTCTAGGTGGCCAGCTCAGTGTACCCAGGGACAGGGTCAGTGCAACATCCATCGAGCTTTGATCTTTTCTAACCCACCTTTTAATCCCCTTAAAACTTTAAAAAGTTACTGCACACCATAAAAAATTAATGTATATTCATATTAAAAGGGTTTATGGTCAAATTTATGTACCAAAAAGCCCTGCTAATACCAACTCACATATTTCTTCCTTGTGAGTTCCTCAGAGCAGCTCCAGTGCAGGTGTGAGTGTGCATTGTGGACTGTGCACAGAGACAAGCCACATGCAGTATTTCTCAAGCTCTTTGCTTATACTCACCTGGCAATGGAGATACCATGGTCACTATGCTTCTTTGCTCATACATAATTTAATTATCTAAGACACAGTTTCCAGAACCGTTTCTCCATTCCTGGTACTGATTCTTTTTAGAATATAAATTATCAAAATTTTGACTATTAGAATCATGATTAGATGTAAATTTTATTCCCCTTAGAGCTTTAAAAATCTACATGTTAATAGTATTAGTGATTGAAGGGGGAGACCACAGAATGTTGGCAAACCTCTTAGGAGGGGACCCAGGCCTCCCCACTGAGCGAAGGATGCCTCTCTGCAGATAATGCCTCAGAAGTGCTATGGGAAGATACAGTGAATATCATATTTTAAAAATAGATACTGCAGTAGCAGAAATGTGGCCACTAGGAGCACTCCTGGTCTGTCTTCCTTGCCCCTTTCTGAGCCAGCTCCAGAAGTCATTTTGTCTCTTGAGTTGGGAGTCATGGCCTCCTTCGCACTTACCTTTTGTGGTCCTCCTGACTTAGGGGAAGAGCTGGCAGCTGAATGGCTCCATACCCATTGGGCCAGGCAAAGCAGGTGAGCCGTAATATTGTAGTAGCTTGCTTTCTGTGGGGTGGCATGCAGCAGCTGCAGCACAGCCTTCGTCACACCTGGTAACCACAAGGAGAACTCAGAGCTGCTTCCAAAAGTGCCAGAACAGAGCTATCAGTGGATTCAAAGCAAGAGGGGTATTTTGGGGGGACTTGATGACAATATATCTTCTATTATAATGCATTTTTTTTTTAAAAGAACATTAACTGTCCATCATAAATTTTGATCACATCATGTATTTTCTCTTTCTTCCCTTCAACATATCCCCTTTGTGCCCATCTGGTACTCTTATACAATGTACTAAGACTGTAATATGGGAAGAGGGTAAAATATTTTCAGTCATTGTACCTAACAAAATTAGTCGCAGTAGCTGGAAGCTTTATTGAGATTCAAGTGGTTTGGTGGAATTAAGATGTCTATGGAATGCAGATGGCCAAGGAGTCACTTTCAACTATAAAGTGTATTTTTCCCCTTGTTTTCTTGGCTGCCTTGTTTAAAACAAGAAAATTTATATTAGAAGACATTTCCTAACATTCGACTTCTTGTTAAACTAAATTTATATATGACATTCTACACGGGGCTAAGCATTTTCCTTTGTGAAATTAAAGTAGCACAGTATCAAAGGACAGCCCAATTATTTTCCTCTAGTGAACCATTTAGGAATAGCCATGGAAAGCTTTAACTTGGATAAATGCTATTATCTTATTTTTCATGAATATTGCTGTACTTTAATGATGATTTATCTTTTTGTTTTTGTTTCTGAAATTAGGAAGCCCTGACTGTGTATAAAGAAGCAATTCAGAAAATGCCCAGACAGTTTGCTCCACAGAGCTTATACAACATGATGGGTCAGTAAAACATTAATATTTTCATTGGTATTTTGGGCGCTGCAGATAAGTTAGAACATGTGTTTGTGTTAATGAAATTGTAATGAATCCTATTGTTGGTACTAACAAAGAAACCGTGTTCACCATGGAGTATCACTATCGTATTCTCACAGTACATTTGTTTTGACATGATCAAAATAAAATCACTAATAGTGATTTTCTGTACACTGGGAAGATCCTGAAATCATACACAGACCTCACAAAGCCCATATCATCCTTAAATATTAGCTAGACTCTAGAGAATGAAAAAAAAAAAATAATGTCCTACAGATATGTGTTATTTTTCAGTTATGCTTAAGGATGAATATTTATTTCAAAGAATCTATCAAAATATTGTGATGTTTTTGTTGTTGTTTCTTCTTTTTAAGAGAAGAATTTGTTCATGGGGGGAAAGAAAATTTCTGTCTTGAAAGAGGGACAGTGGGGGAGCCAAGGAGGTTGCCCTGTTAGTCTCAAGTGTAAACTTGAGGGTTGGTGAGATAGCTCACTGGACTAAAATGCCTGCTTAGGCAAGCTTAGCAAGTGCAGGGACTGCACTAGCCAGAGTCCAGGTATAGCGGTGCACACCTGTAGTCCCAGCACTGGGGAGGCTGAAAGCAGGAGGATCTTTATGAGTCTGAGCCGCATAGTGAGACCCTGCAACAACCAAATACATACATGCATACATACATACATACATGCATACATACATAAGTAAATAAGTAAGTAAACTTGCAATGTTGTCGAGGTCCATGACCTTCTATTCAGGTAAAAGATGAGAGTACCTGAAACAATTTGTATTATTTTTTCACTGATTGGGACTTGAATCTCAGTAGACTTTTTTCCAGTTATATTTTAAAGTTAAAAGACAAACAACCAACCAAAGATGGTCAATGCATTACTGTGTATCTGTGCTGAATGATGAGTTTGGTTCTCTTATCAATCAGAAAACATGTAGATCCAAGGCATGGATTTTTCCAGGAATAAGAGGTAAATAACTTGGAATTCTAACAATACCGCTGTCCTCCGTGAAGGTTCTCTTACTGGCTTGTAGGAAATTGCTAGTGCAAGTGTTTGCTGGTGGCCACCACTGCCAGCAACCATGTCAGCCTGTGGCTATGGCAGAAGCAATTCTAAACAGGAGATGCCTGGAAGATGGAGTAGCTCAGCTGCTTTCAGATAACAGAGAGAAGGGTTACTTTTGCCCTCAAGTCAGATATTTATGTTTTTCAGCATGAAAATTGCAAGCCCAGATCTTCCCCTTTTAGTAGGCTTAACTATTTTTCTTTATTTCTAAGTCTACCTCATGCTTATGAAATATATGGAATTAGACAGTGTGAACTCTAAAATTACATTAATGCTTCTAAAACCTATGACTTTAGAAATGTCATAGTGTCTGTATGACTTTTGCACATCAAAAAATCCTAATCCTTCCCAAACTAGAAAGCATTGACCTACAGGAACATTTATTACCTTTTTTCTAAATGACCACAAATCTAGAAATGCTTCAGAGATAGAATGGAGCTTTTTTTTTTTCTTTTCTCATTAAATGAAGGCAGGAAAAAAACAGTTACAATTTGGAAATCCATTTACTCTTCCTGGGCATCCCATCCCATTGCCTGTTAGCAGAGGGATTTAATGCTCATATTAAAGAAGATACTGGAATTTTTTTTTCATCTTTGATATAAATATGTAAGGTAAAGTCTAGCCTCACTACCTTTAATTTTATTCTCAAACTTCCATAAATAAAACACTTTCACTGTCTAGCATTTTATCATGCCACTGTCTAAATGAATAAAATATTCATGTGCATAAAACATATAACTCTAATGTGTAGATCTGATGTTTTTTTTTGTTTTGTTTTGTTTTGTTTTTGAGACAGGGTCTCACTATGTAGTTGAGGCTGGCCATGAGCTCACTTTTGTAGCCCAGGCTGGTCTCGAACTCACACCAATCCTCCTGCCTCAGCCTCCCAAGTGCTGGAATTACAGGCGTGAGCCACCACTCCCGGCTTAGATCTGCTGTTTGAATTAACCTTTCTATTTTAATGCTGGATATTTTCCACATCAAAGTAAACACTAAAGAGACTAATTTCTCTGCCTTTGCCTAAGGAGGGACAGATTTTTTTTTTTTTTTTCATTTTATAATTTTATTCCTAATTCTAGTGCTTTGGAAAACCTTGTTCCCATCTGCGCGTGGTGGTGCATGCCTGTAATCTCAGCACTTGGGAGGCTGAGGCAGGAGGATTGGTGCGAGCTCGAGACCAGCCTGGGCTACAAAAGTGAGCTCAAGACCAGCCTTGACTGCATAGCGAGACTCTGTCTCAAGAAGACAAAAAAAAAAAGAAATCCTTGTTCCCGTTTTCCTCACTATATGCAAAACATCTTTCTTCAAATTAGGACTTGAGGTTCTTGGCAGCAGAATGCATGTATCATCTTTCTTGGTAAGAGGAAATGGAGGTGCACACTGTAGTTAGGATTTCAGAGAGCTCATTCATTCAATTATTTTAGGCAGATAAATTACATTGAAAGTTTAGCTGGTACCTTGGGATCTATCTCTCACATGGTTGAACTGATGCTAAAGACACACAGGCAGCAAACGATAAGTGTGTCCCTGGGGGTTATTGCTTATTTCTTTGTCTTATTTTCCATTATAGAAGGAATGCTGTCTTTGCTCCTGTTGAAAAGCACCATAACAGTTTCCTACAGGAAGGTCCTAAAGCAATTTAAATTTCCAAATTTCTCTTATAATTATGGCGGTTGCCTTCTATTTAATTTTATGTGAAGATTTGTCAGCTGATTAGTTTTATAGTTTCAGTTGTTCGAGAAACTATAATTTTCTCAGAGAGCGAGTTCACCTTCTAATCAAATGGGTTAGATCCCCTGAGTGTTTGCTTTAACTCCTAATACATTTTGATTAGCCTCCATTTGACAAGGAAAAAATGGCCTAGGAGATAAGCTGCCCTATCAGTTCATCAGTTTCATTAGTCTGTCAGCATGTGCTGATTATCCTATCAAGTTTATCAACAGTGTTGAATGTGTTTTCTAATTCTCACATTTACATATTATTAGTGCCCTTTAGGGATCAGTGATGGATTATAATGTCTGGCTAGATTTACCCCGCGAGTACTCATTTTTCTCCTGTCTCCCTCATTTACCCCTTCAGGCCCACTAACCCTAAGCAATCATGCATATATCATGCATATGTCTATATGAAATCTTTTTTTAATAGAAGACTGTATCAGTCTCTAATTTTATTTCTTATTCTTTGATGCTTAGAAACAGGAATATACGTGAAAATATATAATTATATTTGAATGTTATTATTAGCTTCATAACCAAATTTGCTGAACTTTATATTTAAAAACACCATAATCCTTAGTATTTTCCCTATGAAAATCTTATGAATTTACATCACTGTATGCTACATTCTAGTTCATGTATCTTGGCTAACAATAGAACATATTTTTCTACTTGGCACATAAATAGAAAATTAGTTCAATTACTGGGCTCCACAACTTAAAATTTCTTTTATTTAGACGCTAAGTTAGTTTTATAGTGTTGGTTCAAGTGTAATACTAAAAGAATATTTAAAAGTCTAACTTCATTATTGTCTTTGATTCCATTTGACTAAAATGTTAGAGGAAAAATAATTGAGTATCTTCCTTCCAGAATTAGGTGAACTACACAACTATATCACAAATTGGGTAGCTCAGTATTATTTTATAAATAAACATTAAACTTCTGCCAAAGTCCTTATAATTATTAACAAATGAAAATACATGGAATGTTAAAAGGCAACTCATAAAGTGAGTTGACTTTAATTCTGTGGGTGTATTTCTTTTTGAGATAGCAATTTTGGACTCATATCATATGTCAGAAAACAGAGATTCAATTATATCTTTGACACATTCTAGCTTTTCATGTTCCTGGGCAAACTCCTTAATGGATTCCCCTTGTCCTCATTCCCTTGTCTGTAAGATGTTGGTAGTTGAATCTGTCTGGAAGTGGATTAAAAATTAAAATAATGAAGATAAACCATCTTGGCTCAATGCTTTATGACATCACCTTCTATTCTAATCTCCATCACTCTCTGGGGCTCCTGAAGTGGATGAGAGTGATGCCTGCCTGCAATATTTATGTATAACTGTAAGGTTATTTTGTTCACACTGATGGCCAGCATTGCATTCTCAGTAGAGATTCTGTTTGGTTCCATCTTGGCTGGAACTGTTGTAGGTTTTACCACAGATTGTTTCATTTCTCTCACCAATCCCTGTCAGAATTGCTCTTTTATCAGTAATTAACTAAAAGTGAAATCTCATATCCAGCTTGTGTCAGTTAATCTGATTATATTAGCAGAGTGCTCCTTCTACATAAAACTGTCAAGCTTAGGATACTTTCTTCTCCTTTTGCTGTGATGATATATTTTTCTTCTAGAATTAGCCAAAGTCATTCCTTACTGTGGTAACCATTACTGGATACTGTTTATTAGATTTCAGTTTCTTTTTTCTTTTCCTCTCCAACCTTAGGAGTTTTTAAATCATGTAATATTAAAGATAGAAGATTTCATATCTTAAAAATTCTCGTAGTCTGTTTCCCAAGATAGTAAATTAGTACCCCCCGAAATTGAGTTTATCTGTTCAGGATTATAGCTTGTATTAGGACCAGAAATACAGCTTCCTTACTTTAATTGAGTTTTTTTTCTGCTTTGACTTTCTGTGCTACATAAACTTCATTTTCTATAGTATAACAAAGTGGTTTTTCTCATAAAGTTAATATACTGTAAAAATAAATAAAAGCCCAAATTTTTAAATATTTGAAAAAATCCACAAGACTGTAATTTTATCACAAATGCAGTAAGTATGCAGTTTAGTAAATTTTTCAGTGCAAGATAGTTTTTCAACTTCTTTGATACGTCTTTTTTCTGTATAATTATTTCCCTTGTTATAATTACTTTAATATTACTTTTGCATGATCCTAAGGAACTATAGGGAACTACATATGCTGTGACTTCCAAAAATTGTTACTGTTTTGAGCTCTTCCAGTCCCAAAGGTCATTTTAAGCCTATTTACTATTTAAAATAAAATTACTCAGCTTTTTCATTACAAAGCACTTGTTGGGCTTAATTATGCAAGTGATTTAGGCTATTTCATCCTGGTAATATATTTTGGGAACAAAGGGGAATAGTCTGTTGCATACAGTAAGGTAGAAGGACTGACCTGATAACTCAGCAGACTAAAGTTCCTGCTTAGGCAGAGTGTAGCAGTCAGGGTTCAATCCCCAGCATGCCGTGCTGGTCCTGCCCCTGGTATGCACTCTGAGATGGCAATAAAGACTGGGCATGGTGTTGTGCTCCTGTAATCCCAGTGCTTGGGATGATGAAAATATGAGCATCACCACTAGACCTATCTATGTAGTGAGACTCTGTGGACCCTGTCCTAAATATAGTGAGATATAACATAAGGTTAGTGTCACTTCATTGCAGTCTATAATAATGGTGGTACAATAAATATTGATATTTGAAGTCTCAATTGCTGAGTGCAAAAAATCATTTTTATGTTTAGTGGCATGAAATGTAAATAGTTGCCCTGCTTCCTGCTTTCACAGAACTCCTGGGAGATTTCAGTGGATCCAGAGCTCTATCTTTCTCTCCTTAGTAAAGAAATAACTAAACAAAACAGAAACCTAATATTCTCTTACCTTGAGCATATTTTCTCTGTAACTGTGCAGAATATGCTACACAACCAGAACCAAACAAAGTACAAACAGCCAAGGATTTATAATTTCAAATCTATGATATTTCTACCATGATTGGCATATACTCAGTTTCCTGTCCTCTAAAAATACATCCTTAAGATGTTAAAATGTGCAACATGTATTTATTTTAGCAGGCAAGCAATCACATTCTTTTTTTCGGAGCAATTGCATGATAATGACCTGTTGTTTTTACTGCTTTATTTGCCATTCATTTCATAATGTTTTACTTCTCTTCTAATAGTTCCTAGGATGTTTGTTTGTTTTCACCTCTCTAAACTTTTAAATCTTAGCCAAATTTTGCAGTATACGTTTTCCATCATTAATTTTCAGCCAACAAGTCTTTCACTTACCTAAGTTTGTCACTGAAAAGAACATTTTTCTCCTCATAGTCCCAAATATGGCAGGAATGTTTTGATTTGTTTGTTTAGCTATTTAAAGAAGCTCATTACCAGGGCTGGGAAGATAGTTTAGTATAATAAGTGCTTGCCTGGCAAGCGCAAAAGCCTGAGTTCAATCCCTGGTTCTGGGATAAAAAGAAGCTCATTACCTGTGAAAGGTTATTCCAGTTATTATTAGAAAAATGAGAAGAGAAACAATAGGAAGTCACTAATTTATAAGATCAAATTTTATTTGAAAATCTGTGCAAATTTTACTAATCTATTTTTTAGAAGGAAACTTAAGGAAGGAAAAGTGTTATAAATAACTGCCCATAATTTCTAGATACTTGACTACCATTTATGTAAAAAAAAAAAGGAAAGAAAACTATAAAAGATTGGTGCTGAATACAACATCTAAAACGAAAACACAAAAATTCTCCTGTGAAAGTCCATCCCAAAGCTATTTAAAGGAAGTACGCGGTGTGCGAAGTCCAGTTGGGAGAATGGGTTCAAAGAAGTCCATTTTCCTTTCAGTCTTCTATGTGGCATGCCTCTTAGCTGAATCTTTTTTTTACTTTTATTACTTTATTTTCTCTGTGTGTGTTATTTCACCTTATTTCAAATGCATTTAACTTGATAGTTTATGTGTTTAATGTTTCTTCTCTGAATAGCTAGAATGGATTACTTAAGCCATTTAACATATGTTGACTGTGAAAGATGATTTTTAACTGTGTGAGAATTTGAACTTCACATCTTTAAAGCGTAGGAAGTATTAACACTTAAGGAGTGTTAAGCTTTTTTGAGTTCTGGCCATTTTCCTATGATTGCTTAGGAACTGGCACTCCTGAAAAAAATCAGTCAGTCCTACGGATGTAAGCATGGCCGGATAATTGGATTAGCCACTAATCTACATAGCTCCCTAAAGGATATTAACTTCTAACTGTTAAAATAAATCTACTCAGTTCTCTACTGTTAGAAAAGATGAGACCCAGAGGTGAGTGCCAGGTATGCATGATTCGTCAGTATAGAAGAAAAAATAAGTATTTGAGAAATTTTATAAATAACCAACAAGACATGGAATGCATAAAAATATGGCTTTATTGAACAACTGAATGCCCCTCATGCATGAACAAAAATTGTAATTTTTTTTCTCATAAAGGTTCATTTCTTATTGTGAAAATACAGTGATTTATTTTCTTTTAACCATTCTTGTTTGATAAAAATTCTACATTGTCCACTGTGGTTCCAGACTTTAATATGGTATACTTTACACTACAAAGGGTAGTTCAGCTGCATTAAATAGGCAATATATTTTGTTTAAAGTTTCAATTAAACCCAGGGCCAGAAGATATATGGTCCCGAAGGGGACTTTGGACACTGGAATGCCAATAGTAGGGTGGATTAAGGATCATGCTTAGGTCTCGGTGTCACTTGCTTTCCTGGAAATCCAATATGAGACAGTTGATTATATTTCACTGCTATTAAAACCACATAAGCCCACCTGTTATATTAGTTCATAGTTTTGCCAATTTCATGGCAAAAAACTGAAACTTAAAAACTATTTTTAAATTGAATTATAAGGGTGTGAGTAGCCTTAAATTAATACCTAATTATATCCTACTTACTTTCTTATTCACAAATGGTTCCAATGTGTTCTGCTTTAAAAATGTGTTTTCTGCATAGAAATAAATGAGAAAAACATATATATGTATATCTTCATCTTTTGCTGGGCAATAGCCATGGAGTGAACTTTTTTCTAGTAGTAAATAGAAGTCAGACAATTGAGATGATGGTATGCATAGCTAAGAAATTCATTAACTGAATTTCAAAACCTGACACTCTAAAAGATGTCAGCTTTGATACCATGTAAATGGATATAGTCATGTGGAAGAAAAAAAAATTGTGTGAAGTATGTAATCTTGAAAATTAATGTCAAAGAAATGAAAAGTTGTTTATTGCACATTTTAGAATAGGCAGCTGTAGGGGCAGGAAAATGATACCCCTTTTCACCATCTTAGTTGTCACAGCTGGCACTCAGGCAAGAGAGAGAGGGTATTAAAAGGAAAGTGCACCAAATTTATTTCATCAGTTTTATGTAAGTAGGAGCCTTCAAAATGCAGATTGAGCATTCTGGGAAAGAATTGTTTTTATGCTTAGATTTGCAGAAGAACATGAGCTGTGTAGAGATGAGATCTGGAGAAGATTAGGATCCAGGGATGACTGAGCGGGAAGCCTACAGAGACTTTCGTTCAGAGTCTTCTCCACCTTTTTCTGGTACATTCTTTCATTTCTTCCTCGATGTGACCGTGACACTGGACCCAAGGAAGAAGAGGGAAAAAAAAAAAAAAGAGATGGACTATTCTGTGTGTGTGTGTGTGTGTGTGTGTGTGTGTGTGTGTGACAGAAACAGAAAGACAGGCAGAGAGTGATGTGTGGAGTAGAGAGACAGAAGAGGCAGGAGATTGGACCCAGCCTCCCCCTCCCCTATCTACATTTTAGACCTTTCAAAAAACTCTCCCTTCCCCAACAGGGTTTTGCCAAGACACTAAATTACCCAGGCTGGGTTTAAATTACTTAATCTCCAACCTCAGCCTCTCAAGAGTGCTGCCTTTATAGGTGTAGGTCTGAGATTGGCCTTTGTAGTCTTATGGCATGCTTGCTTCTGAAGAGAAGAGTTGAGTTGATACACGATCTTAGAAAATAGGAATTCTAGTTTCTATGACTGGTGTGAATAGGGAGAGAGAATTGAAAAGATAAGAAAGACTTTGCTTCTAGAGTTCCTCCTTTTTGTTTCAATTCAAGTACTTAGCATGCCAGAAAGCCTTACTTGGGGAGTATTATATTCCAAGCTTCAACATTAGAGAAATTTAGTTTAAATTTAAATACATTACTAATTCTATGTGTTTTGCTGTGTGTGTATATATATATCTACTTTTCCTAATAAGAAAAAAAAGTTGTCTTCTGCATAAAAATCTCATGTAGCTTTCCAAGTGAGCTGTTATTTGGTTTTAATTTTATCTACATTGATAGAAACCATTGCCTTATTCAAAATGAATGAAGAATGAAAATAGAGCATGCAGTGTTTTGTTCCAGAATCTGAGTTGGTTTTGGCAACATGTTAATTATGGAAATGGAATTTTATTTGCTCGTGTAGTATTTTTTTTTTATGTGTGTGTGTGTGTGTGTGTGTGTGTGTGTAAAATCTGCTCAAGTATTCACTTGAAAATAGGGTAAATTTTATAATTTCTAATATGCCTCAGTAATTAACATTAATATAGCAATTTATAGTATGTCAATTATTCATTGCTTACTGTAGCAACATATTATTTGATCCAATAATCTGCATGAAACACAATCCTTAAAAGATTTAAAGAAAACTCAAAAATGTTCCCTTACACTCTTCTAACAATAGGAAAATCCCCTTTCATCCTGTTGCAGCTATTTAGTCCTAATTCTGTGACTGCTATATTGTTCATTAATTCTTTTTGAGGTTAGATTAACATTTACCCACTGTGTTCTTCCTTCTGGTATGAACTTTACATCTTTCTAAAAAATAAAATAAGCTTGCTTTCAGTATTCTCTTAGGCAGTTCAGTAATATTAAGCTATTTCATTTATTCTACTAATATTCTCAAGGGGACAGTGTTATGTTTTGCTCATGATAGCACATGAATACACTCAGGCATATGCATACACACAGTCAATCACATACACAGGGTCTCACTTTCTATTTTTTTCTTAAACATCCTAAATATTTAATAAGATTGGCTTCAACCTTTATGGGTTGATTGTTTTAGAGATTCGTTGCCTTGCAGATATAAAGGAAAGTGATCAACCTGGAGAATTGCGAGATCACCAGTTACAGGTAGAAAAATATTGACACAGGCTTCTGGATTCTTTCCTAGGTAAATTTCAATGGTACATCAGATGTTTCCTGTATGTAACCTATTTCCTAGAAATAGGACCTTAATTTTCACTGAAATTTAACATTTTTTGGTGATTTTGTTTGTTTGTATTAATGAAACACTCATTCAGTTTTTCCCTCCTGTGTTTCCTTTCTTTGGTTTAAAGTTTGTTTTCAGGGAGGGGAGATAGCTTGTGGTCTAAGTGCTTGACTAGCAAGCACAAAAACCTGGGTTTGATTCCCCCACACCCGGCCAGCCACTGAAACTAGGCATGGTGATACATGCCTATAATCCCAGCATGAGTCTGAGTTGCATAGCAAGACCCTGTAACAAAAAAAACAATCAAAAGATATTTAAACATCTTGTTTTCAAGTTTCAGGACCTTTTCCCTTTAATGCAGTGTTGTAGGTTATAGTTAAGAGGATCCTATTGAACTTCTGCATATGCTTCTTAATTAAAAATTTAGAAATATTGGGCCGGCAAGATAGCTCAGTGCCTAGGGACTGGAGTTGGATCTCCAGCACCCTATGTGCACAGGCCCACCCTGGGTCCCCCTAGCCAGCTACCTAGACCAGGCATGGTGGTGCACACCTATGATCTCAGTACTGGGGAGGCTGAAAACAGCAGAATCACTGAGTCTTAGCTGCATAGTGCGACACTGTACCAAGGACATTAAAAAATTGGAAATATTTCATTTTACTTCTAGTCCTTCTGTTCTAGTACAAGTTCCGTTTATTAGTTTGTCCTCACATATATTAACTCCAGGAATTGTGTGTTTTTTTCTTAATGTTTTGCCTACTCTTTGTAGTAGTCTTTGAAGAGATGTAATCAGAAACAATGTATTTGTGACAGCTGGAGTATATTACTTTATAAGCATAAGATTGGGGAAAGATTTGAAATAAAAATTACTCACAAAATTTCATAGCTAAAACTTATAGAAAGTGTGTGGCATGAGCATAATGAAAACAAAAGTCAGGTTCCCTAGTGTAACTATATTAATGTTAACACTGAAATAAGTAAGAATTAAAATCACAACAAGTTATTATTTTTTATGAGCGTAATATATTTTTGAGGGGTTGAAAGAAATCTCATGTCCAAAAGAGGGATGGGAGGGTGCCCCCCTCTGGAGGAAAACCATGCAGTGAGGCAGGTCTAAGGTGGTGGAGAACATGGGAACTCACTTAGGTGGGCATGAGGTGGAACAAAACTATGGTCAGCCAGTGAGACTACGCGCACCATTGTTCAGATAAAATTGATTAAATCCAGGAGCAAATGGAGAAGCCAGTCATGTGCCAAGCATGCATGAATATGGGACAGGGTCTCTTCCTGTTGGGGCTTGGGTCAGTGATTCATTTGGGCTCTTTTAAGGTGATTGATGCCTATTTAGAATATCAATTACTCATATCCCTCACTGGGGAGGTATATAGCTGTTTTTGTTTCCTCCCATTATGTGGTTCTGATTGGTAACAGAGTCTAGAAAAAGGATTTACTTGGAAATTTCTCTTCAGTGATGTACTCAGTAAAAATGTGTCATCGAACATTGAACACCAGCACAATTGGTATCAAGTATGATCATTTGTTTATCTGCTGTGCACTGTGGATTGCTTGGATGCAAAGGATTTGAGGCTTAAATTAGAAAACAGATGAAGGGATCAAAAATTGCATGTCTGATTTCAGAAATGTTGTCCTCCCATTTGGAATCAAAAGGATTATGATTCCTGGAGTAGATCCTATAGATATATGGAAAGTATAGGGGCATTTGGATAAGTGAAAAAACTGAATACTGATTGTACTGGTTGAACTTGAATATTAATTTGATTGGCTTGAGAAGCACTCACAGTAGTGAGATGCTCATCAGTGGGTGTCCGGATGTGTCACAGTGGCCTGACCATGGCCATCTATCCTGTCCATGGCCCTTGTTTACACCATTTCTTTCTTCAGGCTCTATTTTCTGCCTTCCAGGAAGTGAGTGTGTTTGACCACAGCTCTTCTGCTGTGGTGTTTCTGCTTTATAACCACTCAGCCATGGGCTGAAATCTAGGATGCAATGAGGCAAAAGTGGACCTCCCCTATGAATTTCCTGGTGTCAAGTGTCTGGACACCAGCAAAATACATTAATTATGTAAGCTAGCCAATACATTAAATACTTTTTTTGGTTTGAGACAGGCTCTTAATAAACAGTCCAGGTCAGCCTTGGAATGAATGCCATGCCTATTTTGACCAATTTGTTATCTTTATTCTTCTTCCTTCCCAGTGCTGAGATTACAGGGTGTGCTCTCCAGCCTGGCTCTGACCACTTAGTCCTGAAAGGGAAAACTCAATTTTGTAAAAGGTCTCTTTTTCTAAAAAAATATTCCTGTAATTTAATGCAGTAGCAATAAACATTCCAAAACCAATTCTATCATAAACTTGAAAAATTGTTTTAAGGGTCATCTGATAAAAAATAATAGGAAAATAAAACCAAGCAGGCTCAAAGAAGAATAGTGGCAGATAGGACTTTGCTCTACTAGAGACTGGAGTATTGGAAGAAATGAGCTTGATTAGAGTAATGCTTTACTGGTGTAAGAATAGGAAACCAGACTGATAAGACAACTTGTAGACCATAGAAACAGATCAAAATCTATGTAAGGTTTTTGCAGATAATAAATGTGGAATTAAATATTTAAGAAGAAAGGAAATTCTTTTTATGAATTGATCCAGGGAAATTAAATGTTTATATAGGAATAAAATTTAAAAATTGCTTTATACTGTATGGCAAAATATATTTCACATGCAGCAAGGGACTAATTTTAATAATGAAATGATTTAATTAGAGAAGAAAATTTAGCTCTGTGAGATAGACTAATAGAATATTTTGGTGTATAAATGTAGCCTATGAATACTGCTATGTATTTATTCTAAACTTATAGTAAGTGTGTGTTTAAGAAAAAGATAAATACAAGGCCCGTGAGATAGTTCAACTATCTAAAGTACTTGGTTAGGCACTGCAGTTCCTTCCCCTGACACCACATGCCCACCCCCTAGGGTGGGCTGATTTGGGCTTTAAAAAAAAAAAAAAAGAAAACTAATAGAAGAAGAAGAAGAAGAAGAACAAGAAGAACAAGAAGAAGAAGAAGAAGAAGAAGAAGAAGAAGAAGAAGAAGAAGAAGAAGAAGAAGAAGAAGAAGAAGAAGAAGAAGAAGAAGAAGAAGAAGAAGAAGAAGAAAAAGGAAAAGAAAAAGACAAATACAAAAGAAGATAATGATTGCTAAAATTAAGGACTGTAGGCACATGATAAATTATGAGGGAAGATAAATTGAATAGACAAAAATGCAGTAAGTCCCTGACTTACAAACATTCATGTTGTGAACTTTCGTGGAAACTAATGGATTTCATGGGCCAGCCTGCTAGCTCAGTGGATTAAAGCATGGCTCAGGGACTGGGATTCAATCTCACTGTCCTATGCTGGCCCCGCCCCCTGGGGTGCTCTGAGACTGCAAGTCTGGGTGTGGTAGTACACACCTATAATCCCAGCACTTGAGAGACTGAAAACAGAAGGATCACTATGAATCCAGTCTGTGTGGTGAGATCCTGAACACCCTGTAGACCCTGTACTAAATACATTAAAGATGTGGACACATTGCAGACAGCTTGTGTTCCTGTCAGTTGTCATCACTGGGCTTCTGTGTGCTCAGTCAGAGCTTAGAGCGGCTGCATGCACGAGGGAATGCAGCGGTGGTGTGCGTGGGACTGCTATACAGCACAAATGCAATGCACATTGCAGGTTTGCTTCTGAAGTGTATATAAGACTCACGTTTCGGGTTTAGCAGTTTAGGACCGTTCTGCAAAGCAGACTTTATTCATAAATCAGGAGCTTACTGTACTGATCTGGATGAGAAAACAGAAGCTTAGCAAAACTCATAGTTTTTACTTCAAATGACAAAAACGCTGAAAGGAACTTAGAACTCACGAAATACTCATATTATGTTGATTTTTTTGAAAATGTAAATTCTTGGAAAACATCTAAATTTTGTCAGCAGCTACGTATGGGTGGTATAATCCCACTTTATTAAAATAAGACCCTTCTACAGTGAACAGATATAATTAGCATTTTCTAATTCGTAAATGACAAAACTGAAGTCCGATCAAAGAATTTCTGGATCAGTTAATTAGTAAAAATGACAGTTTAAAACCAAACTACCAAGATTAGTGGTATCATGTTCAATAACCTAGATTTGATTCCCAACAAAGCATCACACAAGTAACCAAACTATCTAAATACTATGTTAGTGTATAAGACCGGTGGTGGACCTATTGCACGCATGCTCCACAAGGCTGGCTGTTGGCATTGAAAGGTCATCAAAGTTCACCATCACTAGTACTACACCATAATTTCAATAGGTAAAATAAGTTGATCAGTCAATCAATTAATGCCATGTTGTTACTTTATGTGGAAAAACTGTTCCTAAGCAACAAATTACGAGAAACATGAAGATAACTTTTCATAGCAACTTTGAATATTACTAATAGCGTTCACTGAAAGATAACAGGCAACACATTAAAAAATCTGCATCTCTCTCTCTCTCACACACACACACACACACACTCTCACAGCATTTCTTTAAAATATGATGAGTAGCTTAACAATCAGCTAGGTCTTTCAGCCTAAAAGTTGAAAAGACAGAGTAAAATAGAATGCATGTGTTCTATAGCATTATACTCTAAAATTATTAGTATTAGCAATTTAGCAATTAGGCATTTCATACAAGGCCTCATTCCTTTTAATATTGAGTCCATTTTAGTACTACAACACAAGGAGGTTAAGTTTTAGAAATTGGTCGATACATTTACTATGTCTTTGATTCCATTATTTCCAAATCTTTTTTTTTTCTCTGTATGATCTTGCAAATCCATATCCCCCATCCAAAAATCTTCCTCCTAGTTTCTGATTTTTGTTTTGTTTTGTTTTGTTTCCATCCCAGGGATGGAACTCAAGACCCTGCACTTCCCAGGCAAGTGCTTATTCTACTGAGCTATCTCCCAGGCTCATTCCTCCTACTTTTTTTTTTTTTTTCATTTATCACTTATTTTTATCAATTTGTGTGGTTTCTAATATAAGAGAAAATATGTGACATTAAATTTCTGAGTCTGGCTTATTTCCCTTGACATAATGATCTCTACTTGTATGCTCTTTCCTGCAAACAACATGTTCTCATTCTACTTTATGGAAGAAGGCGATTCCATTGTATATTTCTTACTTTGTACTCGTTGCTGGGACAAATACGCAGCACTCAAAATGAAGGAAGGAAAGGTTTATTTAGCTCATAGTTTGTGGAGGTTCCAGTCCATATTCAGCTGCCCAAGGCTGAGTGGAGCAGATCAGAGAGCATCTAGTTCATGGCAGCAGAACAGCAACAAAATGGTGACAGAGGCAGCCAACCAATCAGGGCAGCAGAGCAACAGCGTTAGTCTGTCTCTGTCTCTCTTTAAATTACATCAGGCTCTCTGCTTTAGCCTATCTGCCTCAGGCCACACTTATAATTCTCAGCAGTACTCAGACCCATAATCTCATCAGTACTAAAACACATAATCCTAGTGGATCATGGCTGAAGTCTCAAACTCTAGTAGTCTCCGTCCCATGATTGCATGAGGCTTTGGAGGGACAACTAGACATAAACCATAACAGTATATACATAGCATGTTTTCTTTATCCATTCATTCATTGATGTGCATCAAGGCTATTTCCTTAATTTAGGTACTGTAAATTACACCACTATAAATTATCTATCTGTCTATCATCTATCTATCTATCTATCTATCTATCTATCTATCTATCTATCTAGTGTGCCACATTGTAGTGTGCTGAGTTTCTTTCAAGAAGGTATATGGGAGTGATAGAGCTGACTCAAGCAGTATTTCTCTGGTGATTATTTGGAGAAATCTCCATACAGATTTCTATAGCGAATGCTCTAGTTTGCATTCTCAATAACAGGGTAGAATGTAAACCTTTCCCTTTGTATCCTAGTGAACATTTATTGGTGACACTCAATCTCATTGAATGAGATGAAATCTCCAAGTAGCTTTGACCTGTGTTTCTCTAATGAGAAGCTCCCATTTTTGAGGTACTAGGAAAAAAAATACTACAAACTATGTTTTACAGAAATGAGTTTTCTCCTTAATGTGACTGGAATGTTTTTAATAGATTTCTGCAACTTTTATTATCCCTTAGGGTATAGCTGATATATGAAGTTGGTATTGCCCATGTTTGTCAGTATATATCACTATATTAGTATTTTGATTTTGTTTACAATCATTTACAACTGCATTATTATTTACTTAATATTTTTCTTAATTTGCACTATAATATTACCTTTTGAATATAGATTCAAAGAAGTATATTATTATTATTATTAATGCATTTAGCACAGGGCCCACAGGGTCTCACCACACAAATTGGACTTATAGTGATCGTCTTGTTTTCAGCCTCCCAAGAGCTGGGATTCTGGGCATGTACCACCATGCCCAATCTCAGTAGCTGTCTCAGCATGCCTCAGAGATAGGGCTAGCATGGCACACTGGGGATCAAACCCTGGCCTCTGCATCTACCTAAGCAGGTGCTTTAATCACCTGAGCTATCTGGTGGGCCAAAGTATATTATTATTATTATTATTATTATTATTATTAACTTTAAAAAAATTTGGAGGTAGGGAGATAGCTCAATAAAATAAATGCTTGCCTTGCAAATGCAAAGTCCTAAATTCCATCCATATATATCCCATGGGAACCTAAAATCAAACTTTAAACTCACTGACAGACCTACCTCTTTGTCATGAGGTTGTCAGGTTTATTAAGGCAGTTGTGAATAAGCACTGATTATTACCTTTATGTATGTGTATTACTGATATTGGCTAGGCTAAGTTTACAGACAAGTTTTGAAGATGTTTTAGATGCAGTTAGCAGTTACATAGGTGAGACAAAGATAATCTCTTTTGGTAAGGACTGTCACTGAAATATCTTTTATTTCTGAATCTACACTAAGTTTTAATTATATGTTCTACTACATACTTTTTTGTCTTCAAATAGGAGCGGTACAGTAATTCGAGACACAGCATTTGTAAGCTCTAGACTTACGTCATCAATAATTCAATACCTTGTCCTTGAGGAGTTAGCCTTTGCCTGGGTTATTTAGACTTGGGGCTTTTTAGGAAGGAACAATGACATTATTTGTTTTACATCGGAAATTGGTTTATATCTGCCTGAAGCCAGCCTAGAGACACCCAAATCCCTTTTGTCTAGGAGTGAATTAGAAATAAATCTGGGTGAAGAACCTGATCAGTGTATCATCGCATCGGTAGATCTTCTCATTTTTATGAAAGTGCCTCTATTATGTCATTGTTTTTGCAGAATGAGAAGGAAAAATAGTCATCATTGCTTCTTTCCTCCTGGGTAATATCAACTTTTTTTTTCTATTAATAAAAATGACAGTACCAGAGAAGATGAAAACTGTCTTCCCCCCACCCTGTTCCTGACCAGGTTATCTTTACTTCCTTATTGAATTTATTTTTCCTGTGGCAATTCCCTTTATGGAATTTTTGAATGATTTTAGTATTTCTGTGAAGCCTGAAGAGTTAAACATACACCACTGTCCCCTAGGAGTCTACTTGCTGGTGACAATGGAATTGGTGTAGAATGCTGTAGTTAGAGAGCCAGGGAAAACTCTAATAGGGATCCTGGGTTTGGCATCTATTTGATTTCTGTCTTTAGAAGGCTGCCCAAGCTCAGTGAGCCATAGTCACTTCATTTGCAAAATATGATAGGAACCATAGCTTTGGGTTAGTGCAAAAATAACATACTGAAGATATTGATAAATAATAAATAGTAAACTTTATTTAACAGACACTAATACAGTGCCAAAAACGGTGATTTGGGGGCCGTGAAGTCCATTTCAGAGAGGATTATTAGTTGTTCAAGTCACTTCTCATTCCTGAAACTCCTTCCTCCTCCACTACATGGTAATTGTAGCCCTGCTTGTGGATAAGCCAGCACCAGCGTCCGCAACACTGCAGGTTTCCCTCTTGCTTGTGTCTTGCCTTCTTTACAAATCCAGTTTACCCATGATTATTTGTTTTCATTCCAGGCTTTTAATCTGAATTTCATTACCACATTTATAGATGCTTTGTGTTGAAGAGCCACATGCACCTTACATGCCACATGTTTTACTCTTAAGAATTTAAAAACGTACATGTAGGGAACATTTTTAAGGCTCACTTGTCATTTATTGTTGCTCTTCTTTGTTCTGTCAATACAATATGTAAGCCAAAGACAGAGTGAAATGAACCTGCTGGCCAATCTGTTGCAGCTTGAAAACAATTTCCTATGAGTGAGAGAGTATAATTTTCACCTGAGCTTGAGAGATGGAACATTTTTTATTATTCTCTACCAGCTCATTAAAGCAGTGTGCTGAGGGTAAGCAGTCCTGAGTTTAAATTGTAGCTGTACTGCTCTGCATGTTTGTAATTTTTGTTATTTGTGCTTCTCCTTTTCATCTGTAAAGTCTAGGTATCGGCATTCCCTAATGATTGGTGAGATGCATTTGTTAAGAATAAAAATAGATTTTATCTTGCACTCGTGCTATGAATATTTGACTTCTGATTGGGTAGGGTGATGCATTAAAGCTCCTGTGGGACTGAGAGAGTACAAATTCTACATGTCCAAAAAATGTAGAATAAGACTAGTAGTAAATGGAAAGCAACATTTGTTCTCTGTCACTTAATACCCTACTGCATAGCACATACTTAATTTATGATTGTTGTTGGCATAATTTTTAAGATATTCAGGGTGATTATATAAAGTTTTATACAGTACAATGAATACTTTCCAAGTAGGTTAATTTAAATTTCTTTTTATATATTTACCATGATTACATTATATTACTTGTAGCCCTTTAATATTTTCACATTTCATAAGCCTTACAATCTACTAAGTTGCTTATGAGAGTATATCAGTATTTAAAGTAATATTAAATTTAAAAAAAGACAATTATGTTAGAGTGTTAGGAGATTTAGAAAAATCAATTGCTACTGTCATTTAACAATTAAAAGAGTATTTTGTGTATTCTATCCCAGTCTTTTGTCTTTTCATCAGTATTTATTCCTCTAAGCCTATATTTTTAATTTCATGACTAAAGTGAAACAAAGTTTCATAACCAAACAATAAGAGCTTAGCCATAGTTACTGCACTGTGAATTGTTGCCTGGACCTTCCCGATTTAGAGCACAAATGCTAGCTTTTTCATGTGGGAAACATTTTTTTCAACTATCATTTTTATAATGATACAGCTTAAAGATTTTTTAAATATTTATTTATTTATTTATTTATTTATTTATTTATTTATTTATATTCTGGTCTTTCCACTCAGGGTGTTGTTTGCCAGGCAGGTGCTATGTTACTGAGCTATCTCCCCAACTCCTAAAAATTATTTTTAAGACTAGAAACATACAGATATATTTTTTTAAACAGACAGCCAGTTTTTTGAAGCCGAAAATACACTAACACTGTGGGCGATACATTTAGAAAAGGCCTCTGTGCCCCCAGTGAAAGAGGCTGTCATGTTCATAATTAATTAAACTGTGAAGACCTGTCTGAAAAATAGTACAAGTTACCAGCCTGGTTCTTGGTCTGAGAAACTGAATATCTACATTTTAAGCACTTAGTAAACTATTAATATTTAAGTTAATATTTAACTTAAGTATATCCTCCTCTTATAATACAGGGCTTTTTCTACATTTTTGAACATTTTTCCATACTCCATTAAAGGGAGATAAGTTGAAAATAAGCAGGCAACTGATTGCTTTGCGTTTTGCTTCCTTTTTATTCTCTTGCTGAGTTCTTAGCAAAATGCTAAATTTAGTGACTACAGTTCAATAATGTTAACATAATGACAAGTGGCTTGAAGGTCTCAAAGTAGCTGTGTATCCTGTAAAAGCTGAGTATGTTTGATAACTGTCATATATACATCAGAGTTTTCCAAATAAAACTAAATAATTTCATGCATTTATTAACACAAGATGCAATGATTCTAGAAGTGTTGTTTAATCCAGACTCATTTGTACTCTGTTCATTTAACCATACTTAAATTTCTAAAGAAACAAAGGAATGCAACTGCAAAGAAATAGTTACACAGAAAAAAGAATCAACTTATCCCTAAGAAAATAAATAGGGACAATGGGGTTGTCCTTATAAATCAGATGTTGCTAGGTTAGATATCAAAGCCATAGTGTTTCCTAAATGTTTATTTCCTGTTTTATATTACTTTTGAAGGAACGGGTTTTCCATTTATAAAATGAAAATCAAGGTGACACTTATGGGAAACAAATGAGAAAATGTATGAATGAACTTGTCATAATATCTGAAATTCTATAGTATGTAAATGTGATAAGGAGGATAGTTTTGTACTGTGGGAAAGCAATAACCTCAAGATTTTGTCATAGATTGTATTATAACTCTGAGTTTATTTTATTTTGCTTTAGTCTTTTAAAAATTTATTTGTTATTTATGTAATGGCTGGCTCAGCCTGCCCTGGGTGTGGGGCTGGCATAGCATGTGGTGCTGGGGATCAAACCTTGGTCCCTATAGTTACCTAAGCTTGCCTAAGCAGGCACTTTAGACTGTTGAACTGTTTCACCACCTTAAGTTTATTTTAACTAATACATAATAAACAGAATATATGCGTATTTCTGGGTGCTATGTGATGTGAAGTGCGCATAATATTATATAATTAAAGCAAGTTAAAAATCTATCTCAAACATTTGACATGTGTCAGTGGTAAAAATTGTCAATGTTCTTGTGGCTTTTGGAAATGTAGGGTACAGCAGAGGTAACTACAGTTATTCTGTTATGCAATAGTGCAATAGAATTTACAGACTCAATCTGAATCCCCCAATTCTTTTATAGGCGAGGCCTATATGCGATTAAGCAAGCTCCCCGAAGCAGAGCATTGGTATATGGAGTCCCTGAGATCCAAGACAGACCACATCCCTGCTCATCTCACCTACGGGAAACTGCTGGCCCTTACGGTGAGTACCTACCTCTCTCACTCCCAAAGACACTGATTTTCTCTGTGCAGACAGGGATGGCAGGGTTTGGGGTACTGGTCACAAGCCATTTAACTCATGTAGCACCTGGATGGTCTCACTGGTAGACGCTATAAAATAAATTTTAAAGAAAAATTACTTGCAGAGCTTCTTGGTCTGGGGAAACAAATGCATGACATGCACTTTCAACGCAATATATGAATGAAAAATAGAAAAGGAAAACCAATTATGATTAGCTAATAGTTGTCCTAATAGCAATATTTGCATAGATACTATGTTTCATAAGCCAGTGTTATCCGCAAATTGTCTGTAATTCCAACGAAGTCTGATTCTGATAAATACACTTGAAATTTCTTCTAATTCTAATCATTCTGTAAGGTAAGTAGAGCTATCACTTGGCCACACACTCAGTGATAAATGCTCTTGGAAACCACAGTTTCTCAAAAACCATTTAACTGTGAGATATAAGAAATTGAGGGGCTGGGTAAATAGCTCAGTGGAATAAGCACTTGCCTGGCAAGTGCAAGGGCCTGAGTTCAATCCCATGTCCTGAAAAAAGAAAAATAACAGAAATTGATAATATTATTTATAATCTATGAAATTATGTGTTTACAAGTGGCATGAATGGCTCCATCTTATACAGTATGGAATAGTAAAAAGGTAACTTTCTGAGGCCACACATTTAATAAATGGTGGAACCAGAGTTTGATCCCAATATCTGTATATTTTTAGTTCTATTACTCAACTTCTCTCCAATATTAACGATAAATAAATATTATAAAATCAGAGACCAAAATGATCAGGAAAGTGAATTCATTGGTAAATATCCTACAGAAAAATATTTTATGTGTATATCTATTCAAAGATTCAACTAACATGCACTTAACTAAATTAATGTCAGGCCAAGTAATCTGAATCTTCCCACTCAGAAATACTACATTTGTCTAACAAAACATAGCAGGATGCTTTCAATGCTGAGCTGAGCTGGAAACGTTGGGAGAGTCGCCAGGAGCTAGCCGTGAAGTAGGGACTAAAATGGGAGTGTTGAGGATGAGGCAGGTTCGGCTGTCCTTTGGACTGCTTACTGGTTGTGGAAAACAGTGAAAAGCAGTCTTTGTTTGTGTGTTTGTTTATCTCTGTATTTTCTGGACTAGGAGACAAACCTTTGTACCAATGCAAGGCCAAAATTAGATTCTTAAATAAAGCCGAGGAATTCCTGCCCTCAGCATCTGAATAGCATAAAACAAGTTTGCACGCCCTGGGAGGTAGGCAGCCATGGCACTGGGTGGAGGAGGAGCGTATTCTGTGCTGGGCATTTGTTCATCTCACCTGCCCTTTGAAAACTTAGATTAGTTTGGTTTTTTTGCTTTGTTTTGTTTTTTGGTTTTTTTGGGTTTTTTTTTTCTTCTTTTTAACTTCAGGTTTTGAATTTGCTTGCATGATCAGAGAATCTGTAGGCCAAAAAATTAAATAAAAATCAATCCACTGTTAATCCTTATGAATATCATTTTTAAAAGACTATACGTCTAGCCTGTCTTTGTGATATATGCTTGTAATCCAAGCACTCCAGGAAACTGAGGCATAATGGGATAAAGTGAAAAATCAAACTGAGTCCCAAGCTTGAAGAGACTCATGACTTTGTGAAGTTGACATGGAAGGGAGTGAGTCGAAGGGCATAAAGTGCGCTTGTCAGAGTCAGCCTAGAAACACATCAGTCAGCGCTTGCCTGCATGCACAAGCACCAAGAACCGGACTGCTACTCCCACTTGCAGAGCAAGTTAATAAGAGGAGTCCCGGACTGGAGAGCAGCTTGCTCAGTTAGAATGAAATGAAGACAGAAGTGGTGCTGTGGTCTAGGTGTTTTTCCAGTGCATCTCCCAAAGGTCTGTTATGGAAACCTTGGTCCCTTTGTAGTGACCATAAGAAATAATGGAACCTTTTAGAGTGAGCTAGTTAGATTTTGGGAATATTGCCATGTAAAGCTGTTGATGCTGGTTTGCAGAATGAGTTTGTAGGAAAGCAAGTCATTATCAAAAGAGTAACCTGACCTAAAAGTCCCTTGGCTTCCTGTCGTGTCATGTGATTGCCCTTTCTTCTTGTGCTGTTACCATGGCACCGTCTGCTACAGTGTAGCCAGAACACTCAGCAGAGCCAAGAGGATACTAGGGCCATATTTTTGGATCTCTAGAAGTGTGAGCTAACTTACCTTCTTTCTAAATAAGTAATCCAGCTTCTGGAATTTTGTGATAGCAACAGAAAATTTATCAAGATGGGGAGTGAAAAGAGAATTGATAGAAAGTCCTTTCATGAGGTATTCAGATATTTGACATTTCTTCACTACTTTATATAAAATAATAGCAGTACAGAATTTATATCTGTCCCCACTGAATACATTTCTTCCTTATGCCTGATCTCCAAAAAAATCATGAGTTCTTATATAAAGAACTTAAATTATGCTAGGGGAAAGATTTCCATGTACCTAAATTTGTGTACTTCCCTATAAATCTGTGGATCCATGTAGAAAGCCTGTCTGTACTGTAGGAACTTTCACTCAGCTATTATCAATGTTAAACTATCAGTAGGCAGCATAAGACTGATAGTCACATTAGGCAAGCCTTAGCTGAAGAAGGGGGATAGGAAGGAAATTATTAGGAGAGGCAAACATGAAGAAACCTTTAAAGAATTCTAATCCTGGCCCAACGAGATAGCTCAGTGAACTAAAGCACCTGCTTAGGCATGCTTAGGCAAATGCAGGGCCTTTCATTTGATCCCTGGAACCACATGCTGTGCCCGTCCAACCCCAGGGCAGGCTGAGCCAGACTAGAGTTTGGGCATAGTGGCACATACCTGTAATCCCAGCACTGGGAAGGCTGAAAGCAGGAGGATCACCATGAGTCCGAGTTGTGTAGTGACACCCTGCAGCAACAAATACATTAAATTTTTTAAAAATGAAAGGTTGAATTAATTTCTGCTCTAATCTTTATAATTGCCTCCCATCTCTGGGCTTTGGATTTGGTTTGCTTATCCTTTTCTGTACAATTTAGGTGCAGCATACAAATATTTATTTGTTCCTGTTCTGTTTTCTTAATGTGTTAGTTCACAGCTATAAATTTCCCTCTAAGAACTGCTTTCATTGCATCCCATAAATTCTGGAAGGTTGTGTTTGAATTTTCGTTAAATTGTAGATATTGTTTAATTTCTTGTTTAATTTTATGTGTAACTCACTTGTTGCTGAGAATGGTGTTGTTTAATTTCCATGTGTTTCTGGGGTTCTTGTGGTTTCTTTTGTCATTTATTTGCAATTTCATTGCACTGTGGTCAGATTATATGCATGGGATAATTTCTGTTTTCTTGTATATACTTAAGTATGACATATGGATAAGTATGTGATCTATTTTAGAAAATGTCCTGTGTGCAACAGAAAAAAAATGTGTATTCAGATGTGCTTGGGTAGAGCACTGTGTATGTCCACTAAGTTCAGTTGTTCTAAGTTCTGATTCAGATCTAATACTTCTTTGCTAAATTTTTGTCTGCTTGACCTATCTTTTTGGGATAAAGTTGTCATAAGGTCTCCTGTTAAGACTGTAGCATTGGTTTCAAGGTAAATCCTGAGGGGATTTCACTGACCTTGTGAGATGCAAAAGTTACATGTTTTGTTATTCAGGTCTTGCTTTAACTTGCACTTAACTTACCAGCAGAAAAGTTTAACCACAAGGCATAAAAAGTAAAGCTAGATTAGTATACTGACCTGTAGAAGGCTTAAATCAACAGCTTCCAACATTGCCAGTTCTGCCAGTAACTCTCTACTATTGTGAACTACTGGACAATGTATACAACTATTTTCTCTTAGTTCAATAAGAAGAGATTTTTGTACCAATAGTGATGAGAAGAATTATCATGTCTGCATGTTGTATTCTGAATAACTTCTGCGAGGACAACAATATGCATTATGTTAATTATTGTGGCTATACTACCAGCATGTTTTCAAATTGTCCCATTGTTATTTCTTATTAAAAGTAATACAAAAAAGAAAAAAAAATTTAAAAAAAGGTTATATGGTGCCATCTAACATTTCATGAAGCAAGATGCCATGAAATATGTTCTTCCCAGAATATCTATATCTATAATCTATATGTATATGTATATGTATATCTATATCAATATCTTTATCTGTATCTCATCTACATTTCTACCTATCTATATTATACATATATATGTTTATACACGTATCATATACATATGCACACATATGTATATAATGCACATATATGTATGCAATATACATACATATGTATATAATGTACATATATATATACTGAGCAAAAAATAAGACAGATTTTATTACAATAAAAACAGCTTTCACTGAAATATAAGAAGATAAAAATGAAGAAATGTCCTTAACACAATAATAGAAACAAAAAGCATGAAAGAAGAAATTGTAGAAGAAATCAACATGGAGTTCAAGAAAAGACAAAAGACACGAAGCAAAAGAGAACATTGCTTGAACTCAAGAGGAAGAAGTTGCTGTTTATGCCATTAACCTAATTTACTTCCTGATAAAATTTTTTTCTCTGTGAAAACCAATTCCTATCCTGATACTGCAGTAGTTCACACAACTGCACGTGGAAATAAAATTCATATACTAATTCTTGCTCTGGATTTTCTTAGGGAGTTCAAATGGAAATGTTTTGAGTTAGATTGCTAAGTGACCACCTTCAGAAATAGCTATAAAAGTTTTGGATGCCCAGTGCACTCCCCCCAAAGCTAGGAAAGAAAATTGAACCATCCATGTGCATAATTCTCAGTATGCCTAGACCATGACACTGGATATAGAAACCATGTGTCCTTATTTTTTCTTTTTGATTCTCAAGGCTGAATATCTTAAACTTTCTGTACCAAAAATATGACTTTTAAGGCTGCTTTTTTTTTTTTTTTCTTTTCAAAATACTTTTTTATAAAAACCCCAAGATTTATAAGTTTTACTTAAAGGCACATATGGAAAGGAAGGAAAGACTTGTGCATTACAATCCAATTTTTAATTTTCCCCCCACAAAGACTTTTATAGTTTCCGACTTGCTGATTAGATGAAATACAAACTCCAATATGGAATGGCTTAGTGTAGCAGTGCCAAAACCCCATAACCACCTTTAACAGTTTCTCTCTAAATTATAAGATTTGGCAAATTTCTGATCCCAGTGGACTGACTTTGTGTAATTGTGGGTTTCTTAGTCTGGTCATATGCCATAGCTTAGTGTAGAATTGACAAGGTGGAAAGTGTCACAAATTGTTGACTTCTGAATTTCAAAAGTGTATTGTAAAATGGCATCATTTTCTAGTCTCAAGGAAGAGTTTACCTTTTTGTCAAAACTGACCAAATGCAAGCTATGTAAAAATGGCATGGAATGGTACTATATTTAGACCACATGGTAATGCTTCATATAAGAATTCTAGTAAGAAATTGATTAAGACTTTTGTTACAGTCAGTGGCATGAGTCTCTCAAAGCCTTTATTTCTAAATAAGTTTTTTCTTTAAGAATTCATGTAATGTTTATAGTATTTATCAAAGTGTAAAAGAATGTAAGATTTCCCAAGATGCTTTGGCACATTTTCTGGATTATACCCTTTCCATTCCTCTGCCAAAAATGTCCTCTTCCCCTCTCTTCCTGTTGAAATGTTATTTCCTCTGTGAAGTTCTGGCTGGCTCTGTGAAGCATTTTTTCTCTGTTTATGTCTCTTTGCTTAGCATTGCTCTTAGTGTGTCTATAATAATACTTACCAACCAAATGCGCACCTATCAGTGCAAATCTTAAGATCCCAAGCGGACAGTGAGGGAGGAATCTTCACTTATCCTTTCCTGTCTTTATCACATGTTATTTCGCTGTCTGGTAAATATCCTTGTATCCTTGCGTATTTTTCTGTTTTAAATTCTTTAATGTTTGAAAACAAGATTAATATTTTTATTTTGCTTGGCCAGCTAGATAACTTAGTGGGCTAAAATGCCTGCTTAGGCAAGCTTAGGAAATGCAGGGACTACAGTTTGATCCCTGGTAGATGCTGCACCAGCCCCACCCCCAGGGTGGGCTGAGCCAGCCACAGAGCCTGGGCATATTGGTGCTGGGGAGGCTGAAAGCCAGAGGATCACCACGAGTCCGAGCTGTGTGTAAGACCCTGCAACAACCAAATACATTAAAAAATGAAATTGTTTCTCTATCCTGATTCTCATCTTTATTCATTTTCCCAACAGTGTATTTAGACTTATCCACCATGCTAAGCATTTTTTTTTTTTTTTTTAAATTCCTAATGATCAAAGCTAACTTTTTGAATGAAGGGACCTGGCTGTGAAGTGCACATAATCTTGCAAACCACCAGGGGCTGGCTGGAGAGATAGCTCAGTAGAATAAGTACTTGTCTGGCAAGGCCAAGGGCCTGAGTTCAATCCCTGATTCCACAACAACAACAACAACAACCACAAAACAAACAAACAAAAACACCTGAAGGTGAGGTAAGCATGGGTGCAAAGTTTATTTCTTGAGTCCTGCTGCTGCACAACCTTTTGGAAATACGATCTCCTTTTTGAGAAATCAAAAAAAGTAAGCTTCACAGATTTAAAGAACATCTGGCCGGGCGTGGTGGCGCACGCCTGTAATCCCAGCACTTGGGAGGCTGAGGCAGGAGGA
>PVJA010008759.1:0-63234 GCA_004027025.1 Myocastor coypus
GCCAGTCTTCCCCCACTGATGGGTGGAGGCTATTTCCAAGCCATCCAAGCCATCTCTGACCTGCTTCCCTGTGCATGTGCACAAGTGCAGACAAGGAATTCCTGGGCTAAGGGGAGGGAGCATATCCACCCACATTCTGCACTCGGATCTCTCAGCCCCAGTCTCTCAAGCCCCAGTGGGCCTAGTGCTGCGTCTGTGATGTTACCAGTGAGCCACTGTTTATTTTTTGATGCAGAGTTGGCAGCTATGTCCTACTTGGACCGCTCTTGTCTCTCCCCATGTTGAGAGGCTGAAACCTAGATTTTATCAAATGGGCTGTGATGAGCTCTGAAAATACTGGGACATTAATAATGATTTATAGATAACAGGCACAGGCAGTGCTTGTGTACAAGCTGAGTTAGATGCAGATGAAGAAAATCCTGAATGCTCAGAGGCTCATTTCTGTTGTTTCTCAAGCCATGCTCATGAAATTGTCTAGAGATGCAAATGTGGGATAGAGTTAAAGGTCTGTCTATTTGCCAGTATTTAGATATTAGGTATTGAGCAGTGGCTAAAACAAAGATTTTCCATGTGCTCTGTACCAGACGCACTTTCTAACCAAGGCAGGCATAGGCCTGGGGTATGGCAGAGGAGCCTGCTTTCCATGGCCCCTGTGTAGGTTACCCACAGTTACGCATTGCTTTCTTCCCCTCCTAATTTCAGAGGATAATGAAATAAAGATTAGGAAGGATTCCATGTTGCTGCATGTGCCTATGCACTCCTGTCATCCAGCTACTTGGGAGCTTGAGGCAGGAGGATCACAAGCTCAAGGCCAGCCTGGTCAACCTACTGAGACTCTGTCTCAAAGTAAAAAATAGAAAGGACTGGGAAGGTAGCTCTGTGGTAGAGCACTTGTCTAGCACATCTAAGGCCCTGGGTTTAATTCCTAGCACTGCAAAAGGAATTTTTAAAAAGTAAGAAGAAATTCAACACAGGAAGAGTTGGTAACTATTGACTTAAAAAATGGAGGAGGAAAGCAGGAGGATCACTGAGTCTGAGCTATGTAATGAGACCCTGTACCAAATACATAAATTTTAAAAAGGAGGATGAAAGTGTGGAAGAGCAAGTCAGGTCCTTTCAATTAGAAATGTCCCTCCTGCTGCCAGGAGCAAGTGACATTCTGCAGAAACAGGGCACCGTCCAACAAAGAACAATGGAAGGGAGTGAAAGTGAGCAGATAAGGGACAGAGGCCCCAAGGGTGGACTCAGTGTCAGGGAAGACTGTGAAGGTGCACACACAAAATTGGGGTGTGACTATAAATATCCATGCAGCATTCACAGAAACAGAAGCTTAGGAGAATATTCACCATGGTTTGATACTCCAGGAGGTCAGGCTTTACTTTTCTGTATCTGCTGCTTGCTTATGTCCGTCCTTCCTTCCTTCCTTCCTTCCTTCCTTCCTTCCTTCCTTCCTTCCTTCCTTCTTTTCTTCCTTCCCTTCCCTTCCCTTCCTTTTTCTTCTTCCTCTCTCTCTCTCCCTTTCCCTCCTTCCTTTTTCTTTTGACACAGGGTCTCACTGTGCACCTTAGGCTGGCCTTGAATTTTGTAATCTTGCCTGGCTTCTAACTCATGTTAATAATCCTCCTGCCTGAAGGCCCCAGAGTGCTGGGATCCTAGGCATGCACCACCACATTGGGCTTTGCTGTCCTAGTTTAGCTATAATTTTCAGTTTGGGCCCCACTCTGGATGTACTTTAGTATACAGTTGTTATGGTTTGTGTCTAGTTGTCCCCCTACAAAGCCTCATGCAGTCATGGGGTGGGAACTTCTAGAGTTTGAAACTGACTCATGATCCACTGGGATTATGTGTTTTAGTCTTAGTACTGCTGGGATTATGGGCATGGTCTGAGGCGGATATCCGGAGGCAGAGAGCCTGAATGTATTATGAGAGAGACAGAGAAACAGATTCTCTCTCTCTGTTGCCCTGGTTGGTTGGTTGCCTCTGTTGCCATGTTGCTGTTCTGCCTCCATGAACTGCTGCTCTCTGTCATGTGCCAGTCTGCCTTGGAGTCAGCTGAATATGGACTGAATTCTAGTAACTGTGAGCTAAATAAACCTTCCCTTCCTTGTCTTTGGTGTTGGGTATTTGTCCCAGCAACAAGTGAAAAGTGAGACAACAGTGCTCCCCTATCCATAGGGATGCCTTGTTTCAAAACCTCCAGTGGATGCCTGAAACCATATGCAGTACCGAGCCCTCTATAAATTATTTCTTTTCTGTACATACTGTCATGGCTTAAATTTACCACCCCTCCTCTTCAGCCTCATGCAATCATGGATGGGGTGGGTGTATGAATATGGATCAGGGGTATGATACTGGAATTATCCCACTAACTGGTTTATCATAAGTCTGGGTGTGGGTAAGAAGCCCTACCCAAAAGGCTATGAGAAAAAGGCTGCTGCTTGCTGGCTACTTCCTGCCCTACCATGAGCCAGGTCTCATCTCCCATGCGGCCCTGCCTCTGAGTGAGCCAAATTAGGCACAGTAAGATATTAACAGGAACAACTAGTAATAAAATAAAATTATAATAATATATTGTTAATAAAATTATTAGTGTCACTACTTTGGCACTATGGGGCCATTATCTATTTATTTACTTAGTTGTTTTATAGTTTAGGGAAGAGTCTATAGGCTAATCAGGGTCTCACTACTAGATTGGACTCGTAGTGATCCACCTGTTTACAACCTCCCAAGAGCTGGGATTATAGGCATGCACTTCCACGCCCAGTCCCAATTGCAGTCTCAGCACACCTTTGGGGTGGGGCCAGCACGGCAAGCCTGGAGATCCAGTCCCTGACCCCTGTGACTGCTTGAAGGCACTTTAATCCGCTGAGCTATTTGGCCAGCTCTGGGATCATTATTAGGTGACACTGAGACTTAACTGGAGGGTAGGATATACACTGTGGACATGCTAGACAGAGGAATGGGTCACATCGCTGATTGGATAGAGCAGGACCTTGTGTGACTTCTTTATGCTAATTGGCATGGCATACAGCTTAAAACTTAGGGATTTTTTTTTCTTCCAGAGTTTTCCATTTCTTTCTTTCTTTTTTTTTTTTTTTTTTTTTCCAGAGATTGGCCTCAATTAACTAAAACCACAGAAAGCAAAAGTATGAATAAAAGGGAACAATCATATACCTTTTTCACCAAGCACTCCATCCTAGGAATTTTTCTGTTATCACCTAGTCTTCAAATTATGCCAGTGAGATTTCCACTTAAATTATTTATTCAAATTCATTTTGGCCAGCCAACTAGGTTTCACTCAGGGTGCCTTTATTTGTAGACATCATGGTAGAAGTGTGTCTGTGCCCATCGTTAGTGGGACATTACAGAGCAGAGTAACAATGCTGGAAGCCTCTTCTTCATTGTTTTCCTTCCAGATTTCTAATCAGCTTTTCAGGACATTGATTTTATCGGGCAGTTTCCAGACTGGCACAAACTCACCTTGCTTTTGATGGTCACTCACAAACCTGGCACATCATGCTGGTCATGTGAAATTATTAATACTGTCATTGCTCCCTGGTGAAGTGAGTTCTAATCCAGCTTCCAGGACCTGTGTGGCTGTGGAAGCACTCTTGGAATTGGGGGAGGTGGTGCTCATATTTTATCACCAGCCCCACGCTTTGGCTTTTACTCCTACTCTGCCGTCAGCTATGGCTGGGCTGGTTCTTCCTGGCCCACCTGGTTTTTCCTTCCTCTTCTCTGTGCTTCAACCCTGACTCTGGTCTTCTCTGAGGGGTTCGAGGAAACTGGGGATTGAGCCACAGTTCTTTTTTATTTTTTGCTTTTTTACTTTGAGACAGAGTCTCACTGAGTTGTTAAATTGCCTGGGCTTGGTTTGTATTTGTAACCCTCCTGCTTCAGCTTCCCCAGGTGCTAGTATAACAGGTGTGCGCAGCCACATCTGGCCTGGCCTTAATTTTTTATGCTCTGGCTCCTATTCCTTCTGGTGATGGTCTCCCTTCATCTCTTTTTTCTAAACAGAAATTCAGCTAGCCTGATTGCCCTTCCTAGTACTGCACTAGTCTCCTTTTAAAAAGGCCCTCAAGGTTTCTTGTTTGCTAGCTTGGTTGCTTTCGGTTTTAAAGCTGTACTGAAAGAAGGCAATGCCTTGCTGCCTGAAGGCTGTGCTCCTCTCCTGGGCAGTAGGGCTGCTCACAGCCTGAGCGCCCACCAGGCTACTGCCTGGAGCTCCTCTCCAGCTGTGCCTATGCATATCCTGTTTCTGGAGAATTTCATTCAAATCTTTGAGCCTTATACATGTTCTGACCTTTTTACTTCATTTCTGGAAATCTATCCTGAAGGAATAAACTGGAAAAAGTTGTAATGCACATGTATTATTACCAACATTTTTTTTATATTTAAAGAGAAGAAAAAAAAATGAAACAGTTTCAAAATATGTTAGTAGGGGAGTTACAATAATAAATACATTGATGGGCCCGGCAGGATGGCTCAGTGGTCTAAAGCCCCTGCTTGGGAAAGCTTGGGCGGCTTCAGGGACCGCGGTTCAATCCCTGGCACCACATGCTGCACCAGCCCTGCCCTCAGGGCAGGCTGAACCGGCCATAAAAATGAGAGTATAAACAAACAAAGGTTCTGAAACAAGAAAATAAATAAATAAATAAATAAATAAATAAATAAATAAATAAATAAATAAATAAAATACATTGAGTATTGTCTTCATAACACTCGGAGTGCAAGATACAGGCATGGTATGTTGTCAAACAATATTAACACAAACCTTTTCAGTGAACTAAGAGAAACTAGATGTATAACTATGTTATGCATATTTTTTTGTTTCCCTTCCTTTCCCCTTTTCCCCATTATAGTTTGTCTTTTCTTTTGAACAGTTTCTTAGAAAAACTGGCTTTCCACATGCCCAAGACTAAAGCTAGACCCATGTCTACTGTGCACTAAACTAAAGTCAAAATGAAGCAAAGATCTAAATATTAAAATAGAAACATTAAATTTGCTGGGAGAAAAAATAGGTAGAAATTTCAAAGATATAGGTGTAGGCAGGGACTTCATGAGCCAACATTTTTAATGGCATGAAAGTGTGAACAAGAGAAACATCAAAGACTGTATAGAAGATTTAGTAATTACTGTGGCTCTCCCTGGAACTTTAAGCACATACTCAAAATGATAATCATGGTAATTCGACAGCAGGAAAAAGGCGGAGGAAATAGGACAAAGGGGACAGTGAGCCCACACTATGGAGCCTGCTGTGTGCTCCTCTGGCTGCTCTGCTTACCTCCCACAGACCAGGATGCTGACAAAGGGTGTGGTAACCCGAGGTCATGGTCACAGCATTGCTGAATTGGAAGGCAGGTTTTTCTATGATGTAAAATATAAAGCTGTGTCTACCTAACAATATGATTCCACTTTGGAGTGACAATATGAAGGGTCATTCTTTAGAAACAGCCTTCTGTGAATATTATTTGAGCCCTTCCCACACCCTGAGACCTAGGGACTGGTGCCTGTGAGGATCTCCAGGCCAACTTAGGCTCCACAGTCACCTTGATGTGTGCCCCCTTGCATGACGGTGTCCTTCCTGGCCTTCCTCTCTTCCTCCTCTACCTGCCAAGTCCACAACCTTCAAGGCTCTAGTTAAATTCTTTTCCCTCCTGAGTCCCTGTTGACAGCCTGGCCTGGGACCTTCCTGGGAGTCTCTAGCTTAAGAGCCCTCCTGGAAGAATCATTAGTACCACTGCCTGGAGCTCCGGTTTATTTACTCAGGCTTTGTGGTTTATTTACTCATTGTGCCTTTCTGCCTAAATGGAGCACTCAGAAAGCCGGAGCTGGGTCTTGTAACACTTCATGGATGCCATGTGGCCGTTGGCACCATGGGAACCCACAATAAGGCTCACCCTGAATGTTGGCAGATCATGTTCCTCCCTCCAGTGTGGCTGCCCCAGAGTGAGGCTGGCTGGTCACTCAGGACAGGCAGGCAAGGCTCCAGTGCAGCTGGGCTTGCACTGTGCCCCACAAGGAGCTCAGGGTGCCATCTAGGCCTGTGCCTCCCTTCAAAGGAAGCAGCCTTGCCTGTGTTACATGTAATTTTTTTAAAAAGTGTAGATTTCTAGATAGTTGCAAAGAAATGCTTAGGGAGGTCCCACGTTCCACCTCCCCTAATGTTTTTTTTTTTTTTTACTTTTTTTTTTTTTATTCTTGTTTCAGAACTTTTTGTTTATTAACTCGTTTTTATGGCTGGCTCAGCCCGCCCCAAGGGCAGGGCTGGCGCAGCATGTGGTGCCGGGGATCGAACCGCGGTCCCTGAAGCCGCCCAAGCTTCCCCAAGCAGGCACTTTAGACCACTGAGCCATCCCACCGGGCCCCCTCCCCTAATGTTAATGCATGGTTTGGTATCAGTTCATACAAGGAACTTTACATTGGCCCAATCCACACAGCTGGTTCAGTTATTATGGGTTATAGATTATTTTTTTAAAAATCATCCTGGAATTTGTCATTTCCAACTTGAACATGGTTTCATTATATCTCTGTCTCATATGTTTACTCTGAAGCTAGGCCTCCCTGGCTCTGCCTTGCTCTGTGTGATCTTGGCCCAATTAACTAACATCTCTGAGCTTTTGTTTTCTCATTTGAATAGTAACAATACTAACCTCATGGAATTTTTTCCAGTGTAAGGTATTCAAGTTAGGCACATAATGCACACTTGGGAAATGTTTTGATTCCGTCCTTTTTTACGTGGAAAGCCTTCTTTTCTTTTTCCCCATAACACAATGAAATTCTTCTTGTTTAAATAATGTTCAACATATACTCATAAGTGAAATAAACCAGACCTCCATATACAAATATCATATAGTCTCCCTAGTGTAAGGACTCAAATAAATAAATAAATAAACAAATAAATAAATAAACTTGGGGTGGTACCAGGAATCAATCTTAGGACCTTACATTTTCTGCATCCTCAACCCCTATATTTTTTTTTAGAAGAGTGACTTAAATACAAAATGTATTTGGAAGAGTTTAAAAAATTAATATTTATTGAAAGTGTTAATGTTTAATTGTTTGATCAATCTTACATACCTATATCTATTAATCTAAACTGATTTGATGATGAAAATATGTAAACAACCACTGTTAAATTTTTCTTGTTTTGAAATTCTGTACAGTATATACTCTTACTTGTTACTGTTTTTCTATCCATGTTTATTCTATTTTTTAGCATCCAATTCTTTATTATTATTATTATTGTTACTTTTAAGAAGAAATAGTAATATGGTAGTTTCAAAACATGTTAGTAGTACTTCGCAATAATTGACACATTGCATATTGTTGTACTCATAGTAGTTATACAGAGCACAGGGTGTAGACATGGTAAATTTTCTGATTGATATTGGTAAGGAAAGAAATAAAGAAAAGAATTCTTCTCTTTGAACTGAAAGGAAGTAGTTGTATACATAGTCCAATGTTCCTTATTTGCATTGGGTTACTAGTGAAACTGGCAATGTTGGAGGCTGTTGATTTAAGCCTCTTACAGGTCATCATACTAATCTAGCTCTGTGTTTTATACCTCATAATTAAGCTTTTCCGCTGGGTGATCAAGGGCAAGTTAAAGCAAGACCTGTATAACAAAACAGCCATCTTTTGAATCTTCCAAACCCTCAGGATTAACTTTGGAACCAAATACAGTGCTTTGTAGAACTGTTGTCAATGTCAGCCTTCAGGATGAATCATGGCCATTGATTGACCAGTCTGCTTTCTGTGAAAGCCTGAGAGAATGTTTTTTCTCTAGGTGACTCTCCTTAGGCACACTATACATTGTTTATCCCTTTCCTCTGAGGTTCCATAATCTCCTTGACCAGAAAATTTGGGACACCACTGAGTTATGGGATGTTATAGCACAAGTTCTCTTTTATCCTGAGTTCTCACTGACCTTGAAGGGCTAGGAAAATGTTGGCTATCCTCATAGCCCTTCTTTTTCCCCAATTTTTGGTCTGTTAATTTATATTCTCAACCTTCCAGCAGAGAAGCTTCGTGATACTATTACTCTATAACATAGATAATTGATCTTAACATCACTGTCTTTCTGAATATGAAACATCTTAAGACTTAGCTTGACATTGGTATTTTCCTTCAGTCATTGATATTCTAATCTCTATAGAATGTGATAAAAGCGGTTACATATTTTTACGCATGTTTCTGCTATTTTTACTCTTTAAAATAAAATTAAATCTATAAAAAAGATAAGAAAGAAAAAAGTAAATGTTCAAGATGAATCTCATCTTTTCCTTTCCATCTCTAGTTTCCTCAGCAACCCTGCTGTATGTGTAACATTTAATTCATATGACTCTGACTATAAGTTCCATACTCCTGCAGAATGTGTTTCATTTCTGTTTTTGTCCAGCAATAGCACGAGGTGTTTGCAGTCAGTGGCCTCCATTCTCTTGTTTCCACAAGCCAGCATATTGGAGGAGAGCCTTGACTTGGTGCCATCTGTAAAACACAGATCATTTTATCAACCTCAGGGACTTTCTCTGCAGAAACCAAATGGAAGAATCATAGTACCTGGCACGGGCAAGCTTGAAATGCATTAACTGATGCTGATGGTCATGGTGATGCGTTTCCCTAAAGGCCTATGTCCTTGGGTATCCAAAAGGAGCTATCTATCTGGATTGGAACTTGGATTCCTTAATGGCTGTTTGTACTTTTATATTCCAAAGATAAAAATAAACATGAAAGATTACAGGAGCTATTCTTGCTCTGGTATTTCCTTTTCTTTCTCCTAAGTAGGGAAAAATTGTATTGATTAATTATCATGATTGAGGTGCTGCTGGTGGTGAAAGCTGACAATACTAAGTGCTTATCATGTGCCAGAAAGAGGCCTAAACTTCACCTGTGTTATGTTGTCCAGCCTCCACCACCGCTGAGGCAGTCCTTTCCTCTGTTCTGCATGTGAATAGAGCAGGGCCACAAGGGCTTGAGTGCAGGGCATCTATAGGGCTTGTTACAGCAAGGGCTGGGGTTTGTGGCCCCTGATCATGGTTGAAGTGAATTTTTCCTACTTTTAGTTGTCCCAGGAGACAGAGAATGGAAAGATATTCTGTTCATCTTCACCCATTATTTGCTTCAAAAGCAATATCAAAGGCTAGGGAAGCCTATGGTTAGTAAAGAATTAAAACCTTGACATTTAATCAATTACCCAGGTTTCTCTCTTTTTAAATTCCAATCTTCAGATATTAAAGTGGCAATCAGATTAGCTGAGAAGGGCCGGGAGCGATGAGCATCTTAGAAGCCAGGAAGATGGAAAGGTCAGGCTATGCCTGGTTTGTCTGCCTCCCTGGGGAGAATCCAGCTGCCCTTTCATTCCGCTTCCAGGAAGCTGTGTCTGGAAACTCGACCCCAGGTTCTGTTTCCTTGGCACCTGCTCCTGGTATCTCCGGTCCTAGTCTTCCCTGGACAACAGGCAGCCCTGGCCTCTGTGAGCAGCCACACAACGTTCTGCTTTTCACCCAGCAGAGCCAAGCTCTGCTCACGTGGTTCCCAGCTTCTGTTACCAAGGGCAAAGGGTTGTTTCACTTTAGTAATGAAAAATTGGAAACAACAGGGAATGATTCAATGATTCAATAGATCAGAGTCTGGCCAAAAGTGGAATAATGAGTAACCTTTAAAATGAGGTCTTGGGGGGGCCCGGCGGGATGGCTCAGTGGTCTAAAGTGCCTGCTTGGGGAAGCTTGGGCGGCTTCAGGGATCGTGGTTCAATCCCCGGCACCACATGCTGCGCCAGCCCTGCCCTTGGGGCGGGCTGAGCCGGCCATGAAAATGAGTGAATAAACAAACAAAGGTTCTGAAACAATAAATAAATAAAAATTAAAAAAAAAAAATAAAATGAGGTCTTGGGGCCCGGCGGGATGGCTCAGTGGTCTAAAGCGCCTGCTTGGGAAAGCTTGGGCGGCTTCAAGGACCGCGGTTCAATCCCCGGCACCACATGCTGCACCAGCCCTGCCCTCGGGGTGGGCTGTGTCGGCCATAAAAATGAGTGAATAAACAAACAAAGGTTCTAAAACAAGAAAAAAATAAATAAAATTTAAAAAAAATAAAATGAGGTCTTTAAAAATAGTTAAAAGTTAAACACAATGTAAGAAGAAAATTAACACTGTTCTGTGTAATCACAAATTTATCTATATATTTTAAAAATATGTGAAACAAAATGCTAGCACAAGTACACTAAAATTTTAATACGTAGTTACTTTTTTAAAAAATTATTCTTTTTGGTATAGGGTCTCACTCTGTAGTTTGGACTCATAGTGATTCTCCTGTCTCAGCCTCCCCAGTGCTGGGATTACAGGCATGTGCCAGCATGATGTGCCTGGAACATGTGGTATTGGGGATCAAACTCAGGACCTTGTGCTTGCCAGGCAGGGGCTTAGACTGCCAAGCTATCTCCCCATCCCAATATATAGTTATTTCTAAATATCTTGGTTATAAGTGATGTGTACATTCATTTTGTTCCCCCTAGTTTTGTCCTTGTGAGCATGAATTTCTTTTTAAATTAGAAGTCAGGAAAAAAGAGGAGCTGGGGAGATAGCTCTGTGCCACAAGTGCCTGCCTGGCAAATGCAGAGTCCAGCACAGGTCTCACCTCTTCCAGGAAACCTGCCTGGAGTCATGCAACTCAGATTTCTTCAGCCTTATGGATTCCTTAGGTATCTGTGACACATTACCCACTTTAAGTGCATGTGGATCTCATACCCTTGGAGAATAAGTCTCTCCAGGCATCATCTGCATGCCACCCAACAAGTACTGTGCAGACTGCTGGAGTTTAATTAATGTCAGTTGACCACACATCTGGTCCTCTGGGGAGGTTCTGGGTTGAGGTAGATCGGCCTTCCTCTCTGAACTTTGTTCCATTTCCTCCAATTCATTCAAATTGGCCATTAGGGCCAGCTTAATTTTATTGTAAATTGTTTGAAAAGAATTTCATCTGCTTTGGTAGGAATGACCCAGTCAAGCCTTTGCCTTTACGGGGAGATTGTAAAGCTATGAAAATAAATATGAACTATTTTGAGTGAAAAGATGTTTTTCTTGATGAATGGGGTTAATAGAGTTGATGTTTATTAGAAGGAAATCAGCTCTTGGAGAGGAGGGCCCATGCCTGGGTCTCACACTGATCAAAGGCTGGTGAAGTGACACAACGTCATGCCAGCTTCCTGGAGTCCTGCTGGCCTCAGGATACTGTACTGAGGCGGAGGTGAGGCAGGAAGAACCTAAGACTTTAGGAATTTACAGTTTGGGGTGAGGGGGTATCTCTGAAATGACAAACTCATCAGCAGAGGTGGAAAGTTGTGTATATGGAGTTACGCAGCACAAATGCTGCCCATCCAGCCAGCTGGTGGAAGGAAAGGATGTGCTGAGTAGAGCTTTCTGGGGAGGATTGGCCAGGGTCAGGACCTCCACTCCTGTCACCCAAATGTCCTTGCATGCACAGCTGAGCATCTGTCATACCTCCTGGTCTTCCACTCTGCTGCTCTTCAGACCTCCCAGCCTTTGTCACTGGTCTCTTGCTCAAGGAGAAAGAGCTGAGGGAGAGGACTGCTTATGGGGAGAGGACAAGAGGGTAGAGGAGCCTGCATCTGTGGTGGGCAGGACTGGTTAGACACTTAGAGGAAGTATTACTGGATGGTGCTCAAGGGGGTTCCCCCAGAGAGGAAACAGAACCTCAACTCACTCCATGAGAAAGGTTCTTGACTCTTGTCACAGAAAATCTTTTCAGAACACATCAGCTGGAGGCTTAGGCAGAGCTGGAAAGTAAAAGAAAGCAAGGAAGGGAGGTTAGCCTGAGGATCGGATTGGGACACTGCTGTGGGGCATTCACAAAGGCCAAGATCATTCCATGTGGGTTAGGGGCGGTGGAGTGTGTGTGGCGGAGCAATATCTCAGGTTTTGCAAGGTGGCCCCAGGAGAAGTGCTTGTGGCTTATGATTGTTTTTTCTTGGAGCAGTCTGTCTTGTGGCTGTGCTAGAATCCAGGTGACTATATGTTTAGGGTAATGACTGAAGACTTCTAGGTGCTCATTGACTTACAGGTCAAATGTCCCTGAAAATCTCTAGTCTTGAAGGAGAGTGAGATAGGTCATAAAAATTCAAGCACATGAACTATTTTTGAAACTTTTTGATAGATACTCCCTTAGTGATTAGCAAGATTGTATGCAGAACTGAAGAAAGGTCTGACCCAAAGGTAATGGTAATAAATGAGAGAGATCTTTTTAAGTTGCCTATTGAGTACCTGTAGGCTTAAAGAAAGTAACTTGCTGCCTTTTTAAAAAATATATTATTTTAGCAAAACTTGCTTTTTTAAGTCTTGCTTGCCTTAGAAGAAAACAAATCATGCTTTAAATGGATAATAGATTTAGTGCCCAGGAGTTTGTCCTCTGTCCCTATGATAGTCTCTGGTTGTGTCAGAAGGGTTGATCTACTACTGAAGAGGTGAGACACACTAACGACTTGATTATAAAGCAAACTAAGTCAAACATTTGCTTTCAAGCTGTATAGACAGTGAATTGAAGCCTGGCCAGAGACCTGTGGACAGGCCCTGTGCCAGAGCCAAGGAGGCTTCAGCACCATGGCTGTAACAGAAGAAGGAAAGGAAGGGACACAGTGAACTCGGGATACTGTTGAGGATGAAGGGAACCTTGGGGCAGAGAGGCTCAGCTGTGTGACCTTGGGCATAGCATTTGACATCTCAGGTCCTGCCTCCTCTCTGTGAAGTGAGAATATATACCTACATGACAAAGACCATGTGAAACACTGTAAAGAATGGGGCTAGGGCTTAATACAGAGTGGGTAGTAAACCCTGGGATTTTTTAGTATTAAAGATAGCCTAGGGGAGACTGGGCAGTAATGAAGGGAAGGCAGGAATGCAAAGGGACTGACCGTGGGTCTCAGTGACCTGGCAGATGAGAGGGATGTGTGGTTGACAACAGGAGTGTGGGGAGGAGGTCTAGATTTTGCACAGTATGGTGTGCTTAGTGTTGGAGACTGTTTCAAGCCTCGATGCCCTGGGCCGTCAGTGATTAGACCAGTGGGACAGGTGTGTCAAGGAAGCAGCATCAGGCCAGCAGAGCCAAAGGGATACAAGGCCACAGTGCAGACAACTTGGGACACAGTGGACAGTGCTGGCACACCAGGTGTGAGGTGTCCGTGTGATTTGCAGTGACGTGTGTGCTAGAGTCACAGAGGGACATTTTAAACAGTCTCACCCCTCTTCAGGGCAGAAAGGTAACCCTGATAAGCAGTTGAGATTATGACCGCAGGCCAGACAGGTGCCTGGGGAGGGGGCAGCTAAGGCAGGTAGCAGGACCCTGAGGACTGGCTGCCCACATTCAGCATGTCTCTTCCTCAAAGCCCATCCTGCAGTGGGGTCCTGGCAGACTGGGCCCTGGAAGATGGGCTGGGACTGAAGCCAGGAATTTCCACTGAAGGCCTTTTTGTGCTGTTACACCCTTGATTTCACTTCTCTGTTCATTTACCTGTTCTGCATTCAACACAGGATAGCCAATATTTTGGCCCTAGCCCTTCAAGGTCAGTGAGGACTCAGGATATAAGAGATCCTGTATGGTAACATCGTATAACTCAGTGGTGTCCCAAATTTTCTGTTCAAGGAGATTATGGGGCTACAGAGGAAAGGGATCAACGATGTATAGTGTGCCTAAGGAGAGTCACCTTGAGAGAAGACATTCTCTCAGGTTCTCACATGTGTGCATAAGCACCTCCTTCTACTTCAACTCTGGGTTAGACCTTTACCTGGCCTGGGGACATAGCAGGGACTGTTCCTGCCCTTTACAAACTCATCTGCCAGGGGCCCCACAGTGTGGACACAGATGGAGTCATGGGGTGAAAAGGAATAAATTGGGGCCAGAAAAATGAGGGGACTGGTGGCCAGGGGCTGTCACTGGGTGACAGTGGGCAGAGCTTAGGGGACACTGGGGAACATTTGAGATTAGGAGATTCTATGTAGGGGGTCTGTAGTGGGGTCTTTGAGGCATCCCTGCTGTGGAGACAGAGGAGCCACAGTGAGAGGGCCTAAAGGGGCAGGGGACCCTGGAAGAGCCTGGGTCTCTAAATACACTCAGAAACAAGATAAAAGAAATGTATAAATATATCACTTAAAGTCCACGCAAGGAATGTTTTGCAATTTCATGTTAATGTCTTTTTTTTTTTAATTTCAAGGATTACACCCAGAGCTAGAACATACTAAAGTGTCAGCATTCTACCACTGAACTACATCTTCACCACTTTTTGTTTTACATTGAGACAGGGTCTCTATGAGTTCCCTATGCGGGGCTTACACTTTACATCCTCCTGCCTTTGTGTGCTGAATAGCTGGAATGATTATAAGCCTAGTCTCATGTCCTCTATTTGTTTTTTTCCCAGCTAGATTGTGGCTGCTCTGAATTTGCCTGCTTTGGGTTGAAAGCTCCCTGGAGGTGCTTGTAGTACCAAGGCCTCCTGAACTGCTTTGGTGCCAACAGCTGTGGGCACCTGGCCAAAGCCTTCCCCAGCTCTTCAAGGCCTTATCAGAAAGAACTGTCTCCTGCATTTAGTTCTGATTACCCACCAGGAAGCATGGGCTTCTGTATGCCGATTTCTGTACATGGGCTGAGATTCCAAAAGTAATCAGCCTAGGTTTGCCCTCCCAGGGAGTCATTCCTGGGTGTCTTCCCTCTTGTTGGGATATAGGCAGCCATGTGGCTTTAGAATTCTCTATCATAGGGCTGGAGAGATAGCGCAGTGGACTAAGCTCCTGCTTAGGCAAGCACAGGGACTGGGGTTTGATTCCTGGTACTGCATGCCATACTGGCTTCGCCCCCCAGGGTGCACTGAGCCGGCAACCTGGACCAAGTTGATGGTGCACACCTATAATCTCAGCACTGTGGAGGCCAAAAACAGGAGAATCACTATGAGTCCAAGCTGCATAGTGAGATCCTGTACCAAATACATAAATTAAAAAAAAAATTCTCTACCATGATGTCTGCTTTTGAGATTCATGATGTGGTGAGTTACTTAAACAAAACTATGAACTTTTTGTATGCTTTTTTTTTTTAAGTTCTTGCTTTATTTTTTCAGGGTTTTTTTATTAGTACATGTTTGCATAATGTAATGATGACCTTTTTTTGTTGGGAGTTGGTACATGTACATAACAGATCTCAGTTCTTTTTACATCCACCTTTTTTTTCCATCTACCTCTACCTCTTGCTCTCATTTCTCATCTTTTATTTTATTTCTTGTTTATAGTTTTGATTTCTGATATGAGAAACTACATGATATTTAAACTTGTAATTCTTTATTTCACTTTATGATCTTGAGATGCATCTATTTTTTATAAATGACTCAACTTTTATATTTTTCAATTATGCATGAATATTACATTTTTTTTTACCCATTCAACTGTTGGTGGGTATATATTCTGTTTCCAAGATTTAGCTATTATAAGTTGTGCTGCTATAAAACATAGGCATAAATGTATCACTGTAACATTAACTCCTTTGGAAAATTACCTAGAAAGGGACTGAGTCAAATAGAATTTCTAGTTTTAGTTTTTTGAGGAATCTCCATACTGATTTCCATAATGATTGTTATAGTTTACATTCTTACCAATAATAGTGAGAAGGATTCTATTTCCCTCTACAGCCTTGCTAGCATTTATTATTATTTGATTTCTTGACGATGGCCATTCATTCTGAAGATGGAATCTCAACGTTCTAATTTTCAGTTTTCTACTGGCCATTGTAATTTTACTTCTTCTATGAAGCATCTATTTATCTCATGCATTTTTGATTAGGCCTTTTATTTGGAGGATCTAATTTTTAGTTCTTTATATATTTTAGATGTTAAAGATATTAGTCCTCTGTCTGAAGAATAACTGTCAAATTTTTTCCCAATTCTGTAGGTTCTCTTTTTCACTATGTTGGTGGTTTCCTTTGCTATGCAACAGTCTTTTAATTTTATCTGATCTCCTCTATTGATTCTTGGTCCTATTTGTTATGCCATTTAGTTTCTGTTCTTCGCCTGGCTTGAAGAGTTTTACCTATTTTATCTTCCGGCAAATTATTTCTACATTAGCATTTATATAATTGAGCCACTTTGATTTTAGCATAGTATGTGGTGATATGTATATGGGTCTAGACACAACTTTTTCGTGTAAATTCCCAATTTTCCCAGCACCATTTAATAAAGAAACTTTTTTCCAATGTACGTTATTAGGACAGGCAAGATACCTCAGCAGACTAAGCACCTGCTTAGGCAAGAGCAGGGGCCAGGGTTCAATCCCTGGCAACACATGCCATGCTGGCCACGCCCCCAGGTGCACTGAGCCAGTGACTAAGTCTGGGCATTGTGGTGCATGCTGTAATCCCAGTGCTGGGGAGGCTGATCGCTATGAGTCCAAGCTGCATAGTGAGGCCCTGCACAGAATACAAAGAAAGAAAGAAAAAAAGAAAAGGGAGGGAGGGAGGGAGGGAGAGCAACATTATTTTTCTCCTTTGTCAAATATCAAATAGCTAAATGTGCCCAGAGTTGTTTCTGCTTCCTCTGTTCTGTCCCATTGACCACATGTCTGTTTTAGCCAGTACCATTTATTACTGTAGTTTGTAATACAACTTTAAGTTCAGGATTTTGATACCTCCTACTTTGCTTTTATTACCTAGAATTGCTTTACCAGTCTGAGTCTTTTCTGGTTCCATATGAACTTTAGAACTTCTTTTCTCTAGTTCTTTAAGCAATTGATGCCAGTGTTTTGATTGTGATTATGTTAAATCTAGGTATCAGCTTTGGAAATAGAGGCATTTTGACAATTTTGGTCTTTCTTATCCAAGAACTTGGGCTATCTTTTCATTCTCCTGTGCTCTTTGATCTCCTCTTCCAGGCACTGTAGTTTTCACTGTGTTGGATAGGATTTTCATTTTCACTGGATAGGTTAATTCCTAAATATTTAATTTTCTTGATGCTGTTGTCAATGGTAGTATTTTCCTAATTTCAGTGAGTTCATTGGTGTACAAGAATGCTATTGATTTTTGTGTTGATTTTGTTCCTGCTGTATTGCTGATATTGGCAGAATTGAGAGGATGTTTCATGTACAGGATCATGTACAGGATCATAAATAATGATAATTTGACCTATTTGTTTCCTATTCGGAGAAGAGTATGTATTCTGCATCTGTTAAGTTCATTTGTTTGAAGATTTGACTCAACCCTAGGATTTGTTGATTTTTTTGTCAAGTTGTTCTATTGATGATAGTAGGGTATTGAGGATCTCATTATAATTTATTGCTGTTTATCTGTTCTTTTTATGTCCAGTAATGTTTGTTTTATGAAACTGTGCTGTTGTTTGATGTATATATGTTTATAATTATTATCTCTTGCTATTGAATTGCTCTTACTTGCCTCTTCTGATCAGTTTTGGCTAAAAGTCCACTGTGAAAATAGAATAGGTATTTCTGCTTGTATTTGGGTTCCCATTACATGGAATGCTTTTTCCATCCTTTGATTTGTATTTATGTTACAAATAAATAATTTTACAAAACCCAAAAAACAAAAAAAAAATATGTTACAAACTCCAGCTCAGCCTGCCCTGGGGTTGGGGCTGGCACAACATGTGGTGCCAGGGATCAAACTGCAGTCCCTGCAGTTGCTTAAGCTTGCGTAAGCAGGCAATTTAGACCACTGAGTTATCTCACCAGCCCCATCCCTTGATTTTTTTTTTTTTTTTTTTTTTTTTTGTGGGACCAGGGTTCGAACTCACGACCTTGCACTTGCCCAACAGGCACTTGTGCCTCGGAGCTATCTCCCCAGCCCCCTATCCCTTGATTTTAGGTCAGGATTTTTTTTCTGGGTTAAATGTGTTTCTTGTATATAGCCTATCATTGAATTTTGTTTCTTGATCCATTCTGTCAGTCTGTGTCTTTTGACTGGGGATCTACACTCTTTTCCTTTCTAAATCAAAGTATTAATTTTTTGTTTTCCTACCTTATTTTCCCCAAAATAGTAAAAGATTAAAAGTAAACAAACAAAACTCCAGAACTAAACAGAAAAGTATTTTCGGACACTTGTGACCTTATAAACACCCTGATGCCTGCAATGTCTGCTGAAATGTCTCAAATGCTCTACTGTTAGGGATTATTTTCATTGGCTTTAAGCCCTCCCCCCCAACCTGGAATGAGGATTAAGCTCAGGACCTTTTCCTCTGAGTCCTTTTCTAAGGTTTTATTTTGAGACAGGGTCTAACTAATTTGCTTAGACTGAGCTTGAATGTGTTGGTTTTTTTCTGCTTCAGCTTCCTGAGTTATGGTTGAAAGCCAGGCTCCTTAAAGCTTTTTTTTTCTTTCTTTTCTTTTTAAATCATGTAGTCTTAGGGAGACCATTTATCAGTTATGATTATCTTGTGAATCAGGTAATCAGATCATTGAGATAGGGGTTCAAGGTTTCAGGGGGATACTAATGAGATCTATTCTTTTTTTAAAATCAAATATGTATGTATGTATGTATGTATGTATGTATGTATTTGGTATAGGGTCTCACTATGCAGCTCAGGCTCATAGTAATCCACTTGTCCTGGCCTCCCCAGTGCTGGGATTACAAGTGTGTGCCACTGCTGGTTTTGGCAAAACGAGGGTACAGTTAATATCTGTGGAATAAAGTTGCAGAGATTAAGCAAGTCGGTGCATGTTTCGCCCACTTGGACAATGGGTGAAAGTACCCTGAGAGCCACATAGCTACGAGTCCAGGCAGCCACAGGCTTAAACCCTGGCCTTTGAGTCCCAGATAGAGAACATGTCCTCCTTGGGCTGTCCCTTCATGATGCCAACCACACAAACCCCAATACTTCCCAGGCAGATCAGGGTAGGGAGAAGGAGATGTCGCAGACCACAGACTGAGGGCCAACACGGCTTCCCTGGGGGTAGGGCTGCGGGCTCTCAGATCAGTACTTGAGACTCAACCTGGGCAGCCTCTGGGTGCCCTCAGTGTCTCCAAAGACATACCATTCCCTAATACCCACCTCTACCTTGAGCACACAGAGCCCACAGAGTTTCTCTGCCGTCCTCCCAGTAGGGGCCAAGGAGCCCCATCTATAGAGCTCCCAAAACTGCTTCCTGAGAGTGTAGAGCTCTGTGTGGTTGAAATAATTCCCACTGAAAGAATTCATTGTTTTCAGCACCCCCCCCCCCACTTAATCTTCCCAGGGCACATTTGCATTTCAAGGAGAAACATTCGCCATTAATCTGAGGGGTAAATGGGTGTTCATTTCTCTTTGGGGGATGGGCCTTCCTAGGTCCTTTCCTGACCTTCCTCCCCTCATCCTGCTGTGGGTGGACAGGATGCTTAGGGGAAGGCTCCTGCCTAGTGCACAGGTGGAAGGAGAGCTCTTATTCCCAGATGTGGTTTCCTGTATTAAACTTTGTGGTGAGACCTAGAGTTATTTTCTCAAAGTTCTTTTGTCATTAATTGCCTATCACCATCACCAAAGATGAAGGAGGAAGTCATCTCAGTCTTCTTAGTGGAATAATTTAGCTTTGTGCAAACCTGCTGCATCGTTCTTTGGTTTTCACATATTGGCATTTGGGAGCCATGCACTGGACAGTCTAGGGCCTGGTCCAGCCCTCAAATTCTGAAGTTTTTAAATATCACAGTCACATTGCATTAAAAATACAGTTTCAGATGTTAACAGTTAATGCTCATTTTAATTTAGCAGACTTTCACAAGACAGCCTGCCCTGGAAATGGCCACAATAAAGGGAAATTGAGGCACAGAGAATGGATGGGATTGGGAGCAAATGAAGTGAGTAGGAGCCACACTGCTTTTGCTGCTGTATCTGTCTCCTCAGGATTTGAGCTGTAGGAGGTGGCTGTATGGTTGGTCTCATCCCACAAGTGTGTGTGTACATGTGCATGTGCGCTGGGATAGGGTGTGCTTGGCCTTAATGAGAGGCCCCACCCCCAAAGCCTCACCCCTCCTAGTGCCCTTTTAAGGCCTGGCTTCACCCCTGCATATTATACTCCCTTGATCCCCAAGGAGAGGTATGAAGTGAGTGTGGCAGCAGTTTGGCAGTCGGGGCCCTGGATGCAGAAGGACAAGGCTCTCTGGCCTCTAGACTGTGCTGATCCTGACCCTGGCCCTGGTGTCTGTGTCTCCTTGGCCTGACCTAGGCTTTGCTCATGGATGTTCCATGGTTCCATTCCAGGTGTGTGTGGCTGCTGTGGTGCCCTTCGCCCCAGGTACAAGAGGCTGGTTGACAACATCTTCCCTGAGGATCCTGAGGTAAGTCACACCTCTGGTGGCATCATGACTGTCACCACCCAGGCCTCTGAGCTTGTTGCAGGGGGAAGGCAGGCATTATGGAGCCCTGGCCCCCAAAACTCAGCCAGAGAGACAGGAAGGGTGAGGGCATGTGATCTCAGGCTTCAGAGAAGCAGCCGGAAGTGTGCTTTGGTGGCCTTCCATCCTCGTGGAGGAGGGTCTCCCGGCACCAACTCTGCTGGTAGGAGATTCCCCTATCGGCTGTGCTTCAGCTCAAAGCCCCAGGAACTGTGGAATGTCTAATGTGAATGCACACACGGGAGGCCCAGCATCTTGGCTTCCAAGCTGCCTCGTCCCACGTCAGACTGCACTATGGGCTGTGGTCTGGAAGTGTCAGGATTTGATGTACTTGACTTGCTCTCTGGGAATCAATGGTCTCTTCTGAATAGACAATTGCCTTTCCAGCATCCTCAGGAGAGTTCCCTGTGGGCTGCAGAGCTCCTGTTTTATGACTTGGGGATGGCTCCAACACATCTTAACCCTGAGTGGCTTTTAATGAAGGCTTGCTATTCATTCACACACCTACGCACATGTCTGCACACTCAGCCACATATGTATATACATTTGTGCATATATTTGCAGACACGTGTATATGCATACTTCTCTCACTCACCATTTGGATTTATTCAGAGCTAACTGGCATGCAGGGCTATAGTCCTGGGTCTCAGCTGACTGTGTCTCCACAGCCAGCATGGTGTCAGGCATGGGCATAACTGACCTTATGTAAATGTTGATTCAGTTGGCTGTATTTACCTCCAAGTGTGAACCCTTCTGCGATGGTCTAGCCATGTTGATTTTGAACCATCTCTCTCACAGGATGGCCTGGTAAAGACAAACATGGAGAAACTGACCTTCTATGCCCTTTCTGCTCCAGAAAAGCTAGACCGAATTGGCGCCTACCTCTCCGAAAGGCTCATCCGAGATGTGGGCCGTCACCGCTATGGGTGAGCTGTGGGAAGTGGGGAGGATGCCTGCAGACTCCGCTCTGCCGGTGGGGAAAACAGTGGAATGTCATTTCAAGAAAGTGGCCGCAGGCTAGATGACTCAACAGGCTGGGCAAACGGGAGCAGGGCTAAGAAGGGAAGGAAAACAGGGTGCTTCGGCTGCAGCTTGGAAAAAAATTCCTGAGGAGCACTGCTGTGTGTCCACACAGAAGCCCTTCCACCCAGTGTGGGCTCTGGAATAGACCAGCCCAGAACGCACTGTCACTGTCCTCAAGCTTGCCTGGCCTTGTGCTACTTAGTGTCTTCAAAGACATGAGGAGGAACCATCCACTTCCTAGAGGGGGAAGATAAGGTTAGGGGCACTGTGTCTATTAAAAGTATACTTCAGCCAGGTGTGGTGGTGCATGTTTATAATCCCAGCACTTGGGAGGCTAAGGCAGGAGGATGGATCATTGTGAGTTCGAGACCAGCCTGAGCTACAAAATGAACTCAAGGCCAGCCTGAGGAGAAAAAAAAAGCACACTTTAGTGAAATTATTTAGTAATCTTCTGAGAGGGAAATACTATGCTTTTTTTTGTTTGTTTTTATTTGAAATTTTTATGTATTTGGTACAGTGTCTCACTCCACAGCTTGACTTGTAATGATCCTCCTGTTTTCAGCCTCTCTAGCACTGGGATTATAGGCATGTGCCACTGGGGCCACCAGCTCAGCACTCTGGGGGCGGGGCCAACACAGCATGTGGTGCCAGGGATTGAACCCTGGTCCCAGTGCTTGCAGGCATGTAGTCTGCTAAGTTATGTTACCAGCCCTGAAAGACTATGTTTAAAAGAGAAAAGAAGTCAGAAGTGACTAATCAATAAATTTAGCTGTTTAAAATTTAAATATTGTAGGGCCCGGCAGGATGGCTCAGTGGTCTAAAGTGCCTGCTTAGGAAAGCTTGGGCAGCTGCAGGGACCGCGGTTCAATACCCGGCACCACATGCTGCGCCAGCCCTGCCCTCAGGGCAGACTGAGCCGGCCATGAAAATACATAAATAAACAAACAAAAAGTTCTGAAACAAACAAAAAAATTTAAATATTTTGATGTAAACAGTGTTTTATTTATTTATTTGATGCTTTGAGACATGTTCTCACTCTGTGGCTCATGCTGGCCCTAAACTCACTATGTCACCCAGGCTGGCTTTGAACTCACGATCCTCCTGCTTCAGCCTTGTGAGTGCTGGTATTATAGGCATGCACCACTGCTAAGAATCAAAATTTTAAAAGTAAACACCAAATATAAATATTATCAAACAAGACAGAAGATTCAAGCCTGTACATTATTAGAATAGAACAAATACTTTAGGTATAGAGTATAAAGAATAAGAATAAGCAGGCTGGCCAGGCATGGTAGTACACGCTTGCAATCCCAGCACTCAGGAGGCTGAGGCAGGAGGATTGCCTGAGTTCAAGATCAGCTTGCACTATATAGTTCAAGGCCAGCATGAACTGCATTGTGAGACCCTGTCTCAAAAAAAAAAAAAAAAAAAAGAATAAGCAGTCTAAGGCAAAAGTCAGGCACAATGAGCAGCTTGCACAAGGGTTTGTTAACTTGTCATTGGAAGTGAAGCTTGAAATGCTAAGCTCTGACTGGGTTAATACAAATCAAATATTTCCAGAAATGGCAAAATGAGAAGCATTCTTTATAGAAAGAAAGAGTACAGGGCCCAGCAGGATGACTCAGTGGTCTAAAGCGCCTGCTTGGGAAAGCCTTGGACGGCTTCAGGGACCGAGGTTCGACCCCCGGCACCACATGCTGCGCCAGCCCTGCCCTGAGGGTAAGCTGAGCCAGCCATAAAAGTGAGTGAATAAACAAGCAAAGGTTCTGAAACAAGAAAATAAAATAAAATAAAAATTCTTAAAAAAAAAAAAAAAAGAAAGAGTACAAACTGGTGAAACTTTCTTGGAAGTATTTCTGAAATATGTGTCAAGAACTATGAAATGCTTCATGCCCTTTGACCTAATAATTGCATTTCTGTTCACCTGTTCCCAAGAAATCAGTCTTAAATACCATCTGCCTTATACATGGAGATGCTTATTATGGTGTTTTATATAATAACAAAAGTAGAAATAAAATGCTCAATAAGAGTTCAGTAAATTATGGAGTATACCATATTATGTAATCAATAAAAATGGTGTTTATAACAATGCTTACTTTATAATATGAATAATGCCTTAGGAAATAAAAAATAGGCTGCATAGTTACATATAAAGTATTTATAATAAAATTGAAAGTGAGCATCAACAACAAATTGCAGTTGGTAGAAAATATACCACAGCATTGAGAGGATTTGTTTGGAGAATGATGCAGCCAGGATTTGTTTTTATTCTTGTTGGTTGAATTTTGTATCTACCTTATGTGTGTGTGTGTGTGTGTGTGTGTGTGTGTGTGTGTGTGTGTGTTACCAGGGACCAAACTTGGGACCTTGCACTTGCCAAACAGATGCTTATGCCACTGAACTTTATCTCCAGCCTCTGTATCTACTTTTTTTGTGTTTCCCAACTATTCCCTACTGGGTATGTGTTACTACCACAATAGAAGGAACTTGTTGCCCTCTTTTCTGCCACAATTCAGCGGCTCAACGTCCAGAGAACTCGGCGATGGTCCTGGCAGCATCAATAACAGGGTCAGATTTGGGCAGTGGTTCCCAAGACAGCAGTCCTCCTCTCCATCCTCTACCTCACACTATTCTGCCTTTTATTTGGTTAGATTCTCACCCTCTGCATGTTCAGATGACAGCAGCCTTAGGAATGGTCTCTCTGCTTCTCATTTTCCCTGTCTTAATCCTGCTGGATAGGAACTTCAGCTCACAGACCAGAACTATACCTTTCTGGTTCCTTTAGGATAAAATCCATACTCCTCCACTTTACTTCTGAGGTCTCCCACAACATTCCCCTAACCCAGCCAGCATACCTGCTATAGTGCTGGCTGCAGACACACTGGCTGATGCCGCCTGACTCTCTGAGTCTTTGCTTGACCTCTCTTCTCCTCCCACTGCCCATCAACTCACTGGCCCACCACCCCTCCCTGCTGCGGAAAAGGGGGCCATGAGCTAGAATGAGAAGGTTTGCAGGTGCTGACAAGGTGCAGAAATCCCAGAGCCCACCAGCAGATCTGCCCCTATCCCTGGATAGGGATTAAACTAAGAGTTTCGCTCATACTAAGCACCTACTGTGCCACTGAGCTACACCTTAATCCTAGTAAATCTTAAGTTAGGCTACTTTAGTGTAAAAAGCAGAATGTAAACATATATTTCCACAATCACTTTATACAATAAAATCAGGTTAGACACGGCATGCTGTTATATAAAAGTCTCCAATACACTATACAGTATACTTCAGCAAGTAAGAATGACTTTATCCTAGATTAAACCTACAGCTAATGTGCAGCTAGTGCATGAAAGATTTAACACTAATTGTGCCTGCCCTCTGTACAGTGATGTCTGTCTCATTAAAAATGTCCAGCAGTGGGCACAGCCACTTAGAATCCTGAAGATGGCAGTGCAAAATTGGCACCACCCTGTTAAAAATAGCCATTGCAGCTTGTATTTAAAGCCCAAAGGCCTTGTGGAGGGCTTTCATCATAAGCACTTGGAGAAGAAAAATTTGTTCCAGCTCATCTCTAGTTCTCTCTCCTCACCCACCCTGGCTTTCCTTCCTGAGTGCCTCATATGTCTTCATCTTACTCACTACTGATGGCAGCTTTGGACAAGCAAAGTACTTACAAACAAACAACAGGAGGAGCTGGTTCCCCCTGTCCTGATGCAGGTGTCTGTTTATGGTGTGACCTGTGCACACCATGGACATCGTGGCTGGGTCCCAGTGGTAGCACTATCCTCTTCGGAGCACTGCTACCCTGTACAGTCAGCCTGTTGCAGTTGGATAGAAGTCCTGGTTTATGAGAAGTTGGCATCAGAAGTGTAGCCAGATGTGGGCAGAGGGGGTGTGAGGGTGAATTTCAAGACATCATTCATTCATTACCATGCAGTCGAATGGGCAGTGCAGTGGGTCACAAAGGCTTGCCAGCCAGCCCAAATACTGAAACACCCTAGAAACTTGGGAGCAGAGAAGGGAACAGCAGTGCTGGGTGAGACTCAGTGCAGTTCACAGTGACCACCAAGCTCTGACCGTACCATGCAGGGTGCCATGTTAGGTGTTGTCAGGATCCCAGTGCCCTGAGCTCTTACTGATCCTGGTCTGAGCTCCAAAAGTGGGGACATCCAGGGCCAAGGAAGGTGAGGCTACTTACCCCAACTTGAGGACCCTGAGGCTGGTTGGAGGGTAGCTGACCTTTTAGGCAAGCACACTGCAGACTTTCACTGGTTGAGGAAGGCCAGCCAGAGTTAGGGCCTCAGAAGTGTGGAGGACCACCTGAGCAGCTCTCCTTGAAAGAAGAGCAACTGTCTCTAATTTGACTGAGCCCGACCCTATTTCCTCATATTGATGTATACAGAGCTGGCTAGGGCTTCTGTTATCCTTTCAATTGGCCTTAAGCAATGTATATGGGTCTAGCTAAGGTTCTGGTGATAGTCTTTGAAGATGGCATGAGTGTTTCCCTGATAATCTACACCTGCTGCTCTTTAATGTGAGCCAATTGAGGGGCCTGGCGGGATGGCTCAGTGGTCTAAAGCACCTGCTTGGGGAAGCTTGGGCGTCTTCAGGGACCGCAGTTGGATCCCTGGCACCACATGCTGCGCCAGCCCTGCCTTCGGGGTGGGCTGAGCCGGCCATAAAAATGAGTGAATAAACAAACAAAAGTTCTGAAACAAGAAAATAAATAAATAAATGAAATAAAATTCTAAAAAAAAAAAATTTAATGTGAGCCAATCGAGACAGGAGGAAGAGCCAATGCTCCATGCTGCCAGCTGGGATTGAGCTGGAGACAGAGGTTATGACTTCCTGGGGCTTGAGGGACTACATCAAAGCTGAAGCACCAGACTGCCCAAAACATTAGATACTATCTCATTAGTGTTGTACAGATTACTCTCTCTGCATATCCTCTCTACATTATGGCAGAGGTAAATGTAGGCCCCCACCTAGCTCAGCTCATAGTACTTACTTACTCCCACAATTCTTAGTCATTCCTCCTAGAGCCACTCCTCCACTGAATAAAACCAGATGAGGCCTTGGATCACTCCCTTTGTTCCAGAAAGCTGTCTTCATGGCTGGACTTGGGGCCCTTTGGCTCCCTGATAATTATAAATATGCTTTAGTGTCTTTACTTTCACCATGGGTTGCACTGGGAATCGTAGATTAATGTGATAGGATTCCAATAACATATCTTTGAGATTACAAATATTGACTTGGACCGAGACAAGAACCTGGAGGGGACTCCTACAAGAAGGGTGTGCCTAGGGCACAATTAAACTGACCAGGCACATTTCAGCTGCCCAGAATAAGAGCTCCTTTGTAAAGGCTGCTGGTCTTTGAGTAATTCTTGGATGACGACTGGCCTGCTAAGATACTTGCCCTCATCCTGCCTGCTGATCCTCATTCCTGGCCCACCTGCTTTCCTGTTCAATTAAGTCTGGTGCTTAGGCAGTGTACCTCAATCCTTCCCTGGAGGCGCCAAACCTCTCCTGGCTTCCAGGGATATCCCTGACTAAGCATCTCTCTGAGGCTTCATATGAGGTACTTCTTTGCCTCTTTGCTAAGCACCAGGCCCCTGGGTATTCTCTTATGTGGTTGTGACCCTCTTCTGTCTTGGTCCCTGATGATGACTCCCTGCTATTGTAACACCCCGTGTTCTCCCCTGCACCCCCCTCCCATTTGTGCCTGGTCCCTCAGATCCCTTCTAGTATATCTGAGACAGGGTGTCCACTGCTGCTGTGGTCAATGACCAGGCCTTGCCTCCCCTGTGGCCCAGCTCCTTCCCGACGCATTCTATTCTAAGTAACTGGTAGGCTTGTTCAGGTTCTCAGACCTGCCCTTCTCTGGGTCCCTTCCAACACCCCAAGTCCAGATCACATCTCTGCTTGTGGTGACCTTCCGACCATAGTCCTGTTGAGTGAACATCACTCCGAGAACTCCTTGTTCTGTTTCTTCTGAGAACATAGGCCTGACAGATGGGCTACACTTGGGAAAGTGACAATAAAATAGGACGAACACAGAGAACACTGGGTTGGGGGTTCTAAGACACTATAAAAAGTTCAAGTTCATAATTACCGTTGTGCCATCCTTGATACTAGATCAGAGATGTAGAACAAAGGGTAATGTGTTCTAAGAACAAGGCCTTAAGCTTCTGTATCTTTCAGTTTCACTTCTGCTATAATTTTTATTTCCCATCAAAATTTCTAGTGCTGGTCAGGAGCCAGCCTCCACACTACCCCATACCAGCAAAGCTGTTTTTTGCTTACCAGGATATTCTGGAAATTTTTTGGCAAGAAAAGGAAAAGCGATAATCCAGGCTCAGGGGTTTGGAAAACTTTCTAGTTTCTTCTTTTGCCTAACCTCACCCAGCCTCGTCTTTATTTAACCCTCTTACACTCAGTAAGGTCATGGAGAGGTGGGTGCAGATTCCTTCCTACGAAAAGATTCTGCGATGCTCTGAGAGAAGAGAGGGCTACTCTCCCTGCCTCCTGTCCCTTTGCCATGGTTGGCGCCTGGTCACGTCCAGATTTCTCAGCAGGACAGGTCTTTCCCCTGCAGGGCTTCTGGCCAGTCTGCTTCCTAGCCCTAAGGACTCAGGCTCTGCCTCAGTGCCCTGCGTGGCTACAGGACAAGACTGCAAAGCACAGGTCTCCCGGGTGACCATGATGGTGCAGGGCAGGGGATGGACCGCTAGCTATGTATGCTGGGTCTCAGAGGAGGGGCCCACTCACAGGGAGCTCAAAGGCCCCATATGCTTGAGAAGCACTCTACAGACAAACATACCACCTGACCGTGTATGAATGTGCCCAGGGACAACTGCCTAGTAATATTTAATAATAATTTAATTTAATAATAGTTGACCCAGTTTCCATAGATTAAAGAAGTAAATATTTTATAAAAGTAAAAAGGAAAGTTTCTAAGTATAGAGGCTTTATTTTTTCTCTTTAATGCTTCCTTGGTGTAGGAGTTAGCACAAAAGTCTCTAAAAAATAGTATCTGATGCTTTTTTTTCTTTTCTTTTTTTTTCTTTTTATCTGAAGCTTTTCTCATTTTGTCTTTTTAGAGACAAAATTGCCCTATGCAGTTCAGGCTGACCTTGAACTCACTTTGTAGCCCAGTCTGGCCATGAACTCATAGTGATCCTCCTGACTTAGCCTCCTGAGTGCTGAGATTACACTTGTGCAATACCATGACCATCTATCTGGTGCTTTTTTTAAAAAATTCTTTTTAAGATGTCATTGCACCTGTTTTGTTGATGTGTTTGGATTTGCAGAGTGGGGACAGATCCAAGGCAGTAGGACCACAGTGTCTGGACTTTGGCAGCCACTGGCAGGATGGTGAAGCCTGATGTCTGACATCAGGATGACTCCAGACATTGTTCTATAGTCATGTTTCTTGTGCTTCCCCCCCCCAAAAAAAAACTTTAAGGAAAAAAGAGAGAATAGCTAATTAAGAATATTTAACTATTTGCCTAACATTCAAAGATGGATATGATTTGGGTGGAGATAGAAAGAAGTCAATCCATGTGCTATGGTCCATGGGTCTGATTTAAGAGTGGCAGGCAACGTCAACACTCTGAAAGGCCCTGTGCAAGTCTGATTCTTTCTGGTTCTCAGCTCTGGGCCAGAGCCTTGTAGACGCTGGGAGCCCATGGGGAAGACTTCTTCCCAGCTGCTGCCCTGGAGGGCACTGCACTGAAACCCAGCTTGCCCGTCAGGCAATGGGAGTGGGAGGGCTGAGAGCCACCACTGAGGACTGGGTGTGCTCTCTGCAGGTACGTGTGCATTGCCATGGAGGCATTGGACCAGCTGCTCATGGCCTGCCACTGCCAGAGCATCAACCTCTTCGTGGAGAGTTTCCTCAAGATGGTGGCCAAGCTGCTGGAGTCAGAGAAGCCCAACCTGCAGATCCTCGGCACCAACTCGGTGAGCAGGTTGGGGGCCTGGGGTGGGAGGTCTCCTGGTAAGGATCTGGAGGTGGGCTGAGGGAGGGGAGGGGAGGACCTCTAGGTCTGTTCCTGTTTTGTCTCTGACCCTCGGCACCACATACTGCTTCTTTCAGTATCCCCTCTTGTGTGAACGAAGGGATTTTCTGTTTTTTTAAAAATATAAATAAATACTGTGTAGCTTACATATCATTTCTGTCAACCTATACAAAAGTAAAACTTTAACAATAAAATTTACCACCACTCACTGGTCTAGGCATATTCACCAGGTTGAACAACCATCAACATTATCTAATGTACTTACCTTTAGGCTGGTGGTCTTCTAACTTTAACACATATTTCCTTTAAGTAATTTTAAGTGGGGCCCCAAGAAATAGAAAAATGTATTGATACAGAGGAGCCCTTGAAGCTCAGTTCCCTACCAGGTGACCACTGAAACAGTCCAGGTTCTGCATGTTTCACAGTAAACTAATAACTGCAGGTGAAGGCACCACAGCCGTGAAAAGACTGAGAAGAGACAGAAAGTTCAGCCCTTGCCTAGCTGTGTACCCCAGGAGGCTTTGGTTTTTTCATTGATTCCATGGGCAGGTTGCACTTGGTATCTGTAGGTCCTCTGAGCTGTCTGTTGCTGGTCCCAGTACAAGTGGCTGCTTTCATGGAGGTTCAGATTCATAAGAGAAGAGCTATCAGGTATGTCAAGAGCTCCCCATGTCATGTGTGTATTTATATAACCAAGAACATGCTGGCTGCATTCTTTAATTTCTCATGTCTTTTCCTAGTTCCTACCCTTAGGGCATATTTTCAGCTCCAGTTCTTCAAATCACTTAGATGCAACCGTTTTGCAGGTCTTAGGTGAGGCCTTTATCTGCGGAGAGCTCAAGAGAGAAGAGAGGAAGGCTTCTCCCTTGACATACTCAGCCTGACACTTGTGAATCTTTATTACAGGGGTCAGGTCTTACTTCCTGTTCTTCATACTTTGGTTTAACCAGGAGGGTGTCTTCTGACGCTTCTTCCCAGGCAGAGAGTGACAGCCTATTCCTTTCCCTCCCCTCTCCCTGTATGCCAGCTGCCTTTGACAAATTACATATACAGTATAGCTGAGGGCAAAGTCCTTTTGTCAGGTTGCCCTGGCAACAGCTTTAGATACTGTTTTAGTTGTCTTGTTTAAGATAACTACAGTCTAGAAGAGAACATGTGATGGAAAATAAACCAGTCATTGTCCCTCTGTGGGGGGCCACAGAAGCAGGTGGCTGCCGACTCCTTTGGCCCACAGCAAGTCTTAGCCCAGGGCAGGGGTTTTGTGAGCTATAGTTGGAAATTCAGTATCCTGTGACTTCCCCTTGCAGTGCATCACTGCCTCAGCGAGGGCACAAGCATATGAGTGGTTGCTGTGTGGTAGACTGGAGGTTCTAGAAGGGCAGGCTCTCCTAAGTAAGTGAGGTCAAATATGATGATAGTCAGACTCCAGCTTGGAGGCAGGCTTTCTTAGCATTGCGCTTCTCCTGGCTGCTCTTCCAGTCTCTAGGCTGGGCTCCTGGAGCCTTCCTATGTAGAGTATTCCTTGACCTCTTATTGTTTGAGACTGGCCAGTGTGCTAGTGCTTGCTATAATGTTGGAAAATTGAGCCAGAGCAGAGAAGTGTCAAAAGACCTCAGGATCTTTTGGGACTCTGGGCTTTGTGGGTGCAAAGGAGGCTGGTGTGGAGGTACAAAAGGCACTGGGTCCTGACCGGCTTCACTCTGCGGCAGGTTCCTTTTATTTACTTAGATGAACACCTGCCATGTGGATAAAGGTTTTTATGGTCAGGAAAAGAAAAGGAAAAAGAGGAGAAATAGAGAAAAAGAGAAAAGCAGAGCCGGGATTCTAGTTCAGTGTCACAGTGCCTGCCAGGCAAGTGCAAGATCCGGAGTTTAAAAAGAAAAGAAACGATGACAGGAGGGAGGGGGAGGAGAGAGAAAGGAAACTATTGAGTTCAACTAAGCCCTCACTTTTCTAGTTTTCTCTGCCTTGAAATGGAGGTAGATAAACTGCTTGGCATTTGCAATGTGTATTCCTCAGATCTGAGAGTGCAATGTCAGTGGCCTCTCCCTAGCTTCACCCATGTGGGGTCCTCTCTCTGGAGCACAAAGTTGGGCTCCCAGTCTCTGCACAGATCAGACATTCCCTGCAGCAGTCTCAGTCCTGAGGCCCCATGGCCTCACTGCGAGCCAGCTCCACCTGCCTGTAGAGCTTCTTCCCTCAGACCTGGCTTAGCTGCCACAATCACCTCAGAACAAATCTCCACTCCACAGGGAATCTCTTCAGAACCCCGATCCCATTCCAGGGTCCCACAGCTGACCGGTCTTCTGGAAAGCCTCAAGAGCTAGGTCTCAGCCTTCTTGGCAGTGCTGTAGGAAAGTGACGGGAAGCACTGTGTGTGGCGGCCCACTTTTAGGTACTCTATGATTTGATAGAGGGTCGTACCAGCCAGCTATCTCTCCATGGGAACAGTACGTTTCTGTCTTTAGAGTTAGAAATCTGTGAAGTCATGTAAATAGCAGGCCTCCCACCCAGGTTTTCCCTGATGGCTTTTGGCTCAGGTGACCATCAAGCTTATCTTTCATTCTCTCATTCTCTCTCAAAATACCAAAATTAAGGAACGGAAGGATTATTTTTTAATTAATTCATTTATTTATTTGATGCAAGGTATCACTATTTTGGGGCCCTGAAGGGAAGGATTATTTAGCTTAGAGTTTGTGGAGGTTTTAGTCCCTAGTCAGCTGTCTGTGAGGCAGAGGGCAACAGCTCCAGGCAGTGGAAGATTGCAAAAGCAACAAGACCAAAACAGAGGAGCAGAGAGGGAGCCTCTTTCCCTCCCTTGTATTGCACCCAGGCTATTTGCCCCAGGGCAGGTGTAGTACTCACACCTATAATCCCAGCGTGAACCAGGAATTAATCACATACTCCAGAAGTGCACTCCCATGACTGCAGGAGGCTTTGGGGGAAAACCTCTAGAAACAAACCAAAACGGTGACTCATTGTCCTGCACCCTTCTCCACATTCTCTTTTCTCTTTCTCATTCTTCTTAGTTCCTGCAGTATATGGTAATCCTCCCCAAGCCCATGTCCTAATCCCTGGAACCTGTGAATGATGCTGCATATGACAAAGGGACTTTGCAGATAGGATCAAGTTAAGGGACTGGAAATGGGGAGTGTCCTGGACTGTCCAGATAGGCTCAATGGCATCACAAGGCAGATTAGAAGAAGGGCACCCAGGGTTGGGGGTACAGCTCAGCAGCATGATAACTGCCTGGCAAGCAGGTCCCGAGTTCAGCTCCCAATACCAAAAAAAGAAGAAGAGGGGCCCCCAAAAGGACCAGAATTATAAAGAGGGGTGATTGTGGAGGCAGAGAGACAGAAGAGAATTAAAAGTGCTTCGCTGCTGTCCTCAAACACAGGGGAACACACAAGGCAAAGCCTGTAGGTTCCTGCCTGAAGCTGGGGAGCATGGGTCCGTGTCAGACTTCTGAGCTCCAGAACTGTGAGCTCAGAAGTCCATGCTGTTTTAAGCACTAAATTGTGGCTGTTCATTACAGCAGCCTCAGGAAACAAATACTATTTTTTTTCAATTTTTTTTCTTGTTTCAGAACTTTTGTTTGTTTGTTTGTTTGTTTGTTTGTTTATTTATTTATTTTTATGGCCGGCTCAGCCTGCCCTAAGGACAAGGCTGGCACAGCATGTGGTGCCGGGGATCGAACCGCGGTCCCTGCAGCTGCCTAAGCTTTCCTAAGCAGGCGCTTTAGACCACTGAGCCATCCTGTCGGGCCACAAATACTATTATTTCCTTTAATGACTTTTTTTTTGGCTTTTTGAGACAGGGTCTCACTATGCAGTTGGGGCTGGCCTTGAGCTCACTTTTGTAGCCCAGGCTGGTCTCGAACTCGCACTGATCCTCCTGCCTCAGCCTCCCAAGTGCTAGGATTACAGGCATGCGCCACCACACCCGCCTTCCTTTAATGATTCTTTTGATGCCCCTGGAAGGTCTATGGCCTCCAAGGCTCTTGTGCTCCACCCTCTCTTCCTCTGTTCCCCTGAACCATGTCATCAACTCTTTATGGTTCCCAATGGCCTGAAAACACAGCAGTGTCCAACACCAGCCTAGCAATCAGCACTGCTAGATACCAGTAGGCTAGAGATGGGCTCTGTGACATCAGGTGGCCCTGAACTGCAAGGCCCCTGAAACACTTGGGACTGAGGCTCAGCACCAGAAACAGAATTTTAGACAGAGGCAGCCAGGCCATCTCTTGGCCTGCGCTTCCTGACTGCAGGCCCATGGCACATGGGGGACTTGGGCCAAAAGTAATAGCTTCTCCAGAGTGGCCAGGACTAGATATTTCTGGGAGTTTCTAGAATAGCCGCTGGTTTTGCAAAGATCCTTGAAGGAGGGACAGTGTAATGTGGGTGAACAGGGGAATTTCTGCGCCTTGGCTGGTGGTCAAGAGGTTGGCATTGTTGGTCCCATTATGGGGACTATTTCCTGGCTCTAGTGAAAGTTGCTCCAGGGAATCACAATAAGTCAATAAGTCAGAACAGCTGCTGGTTTGGTTACACACGTCTGTATTCCCAGCACTCTGGGAGGCTAGAGCAAGAGAACCAGAAGTTTGAGCTCAGCTGAGGCAACTTAGTGACTTAGTGAGACCCTGTCCCAAAATAAAAACTAGAAATGGGCTGAGAATGCAGCTCAGTGCAAAGGCCTTGTGTTCAGCATTCAGCATTATAAAATAAAAATAAAAACCAGGACTGCAACAAGAAAGGGGCTAGGGCCCGGCAGGATGGCTCAGTGGTCTCAAGCACCTGCTTGAGAAAGCTTGGGTGGCTTCAGGGACCTCGGTTCGATCCCCAGCACCACATGCTGCGCCAGCCCTGCCCTCAGGGAGGGCTGAGCCAGCCATAAAAATGAGTGAATAAACAAACAAAGGTTCTGAAACAAGAAAAAAAATTAATAAATGAAATTTAAAACAAGAAAGGGGCTGACTGGATACAAGTTGAAACTATGTGCTTTGCAAGGTTCACTTTCCAGCTAAGATTTGCCTTAGTGAAGCGGACAGCAGTTCCCATTTACCTACAGGGAGGTAAGTGCAGCAGGAAGCCAGCTCTCTGGCTGAGAGAGAGGTGGGCATCTGAGTCTGCTCCATATGGTTCCCTGCATTTCTATTCTTGGTGGCTCAGAACGCTGACCATACAACAGGGAAAGGTCAGCTCACCTCAGAGACACTTGGTTGGTGCAAAAGTTGGGCCAGCCTGCTCAGCTTCCCTTCTGCAGACCCGGGAGAGCTGTATGTGTAGCCTTCATATCTAGAGTTTGCTTTCTCTCCCTGACTCAGTCCCTTAGTAACCTCCAGCTTTCAAGCATTATGGCTCCTGCCAGCCCATCCTGGAGGAAGACAATCCATTCCAACAAGCTCAATATCCTTTGCTGTGTATAAAGAGCTGTAACTTTGATCTTAAAAGGGCAGCTGTTGCAGCACCTATGGCCTTTGAAATGTCACATGTTTGGTATCTCTAGTGTGTTGCTATGGAGACCCTCATCATTGCTATATATGAAAAAGAAAAAAGCAAAACCTCAACTTTATTCTTTCATAATTTCATGCATTATGTAACTAGCACTTATTATTTTTTTTTAATTTTTTAATTTTTATTTTATTTTTTTGTGTTTCTGAACTTTTGTTTGCTTGTTTGCTTATTTATTTATTTTTATGGCCGGCTCAGCCTGCCCTGAGGGCAGGGCTGGCGCAGCATGTGGTGCCGGGGATCGAACTGTGGTCCCTGAAGCCGCCTAAGCTTTCCTAAGCAGGCGCTTTAGACCACTGAGCCATCCTGCCGGGCCCCCATAACTAGCATTTAAATAAAAGCCATTTGTAAAGTATGAGTTAGCAATGGTGGAGGAAAAGCAGATGGGAAATTCCTGTTGTCTCATGCATTTAGAAAAGTAGTAGCCGGTCACACCAGTCTAAGTCTATTGAGAACTTGCACACAGTAAGCCATAAAGACCCCAGCTGGGGCTCTCTGCTTCTGCGCCCCCAGTGACAGTCATTCTTCCCATGCAGCCAGCGATCCAGACAAGATGGTAAAAGTTTTTTTTTTTTTTTTTGTCTTTTTGAGACAGGGTCTCGCTATGCAGTTCAGGCTGGTCCTGAGCTCACTTTTGTAGCCCAGGCTGGTCTCGAACTTGCACCAATCCTCCTGCCTCAGCCTCCCGAGTGCTGGGATTACAGGCGTGAGCCACCACGCCCGGCTAAGATGGTAAAAGTTGGAGTGAACAGATTTGGCCATATTGGATGCCTGGTCACCAGGGCTGCCTTTAACTCTGGCCAGGTGGATGTTGTGGCCATCAGTGACCCCTTCATTGACCTCAACTACATGGTCTACATGTTCCAGTATGATTCTATGCATGACAAGTTCACAGGCTGAGAACGGAAAGCTGGTCATCAAGAGCAAGATCCCAGGGGGCTGGGGAGATAGCTCCGAGGCACAAGTGCCTGCCTGGCAAGTGCAAGGTTGTGAGTTTGAACCCTAGTCCCACAAAAAAAAAAAAAAAAAAAAGAGCAAGATCCCACCACCATCAAGTAGGGTGATGCTGGCACAGTCCACTGGTCTTCACCACTATAGAGAAGGTTGGGGCACACCTGAAGGGTCATCACCTCTGCCCCTTCCACTGATGCCCCCATGTTTGTGATGGGTATGAATCATGAGAAGTATGACAACTCCCTCAAGATTGTCAGCAGCGCTTCTTATACCACTAGCTGCTTAGCTCCACTGGCCAAGGTCATCCATGACAGCTTTGGCATTGTGGAGGGACTCATGACCACAGTCCATGTCATCACTGCCACCCAGAAGACTGTGGATGGCCCCTCTGGGAAACTGTGATGTGATGGTCATGGGGCTGCCCAGATCATCATCCCTGCATCCACTGGCACTGCCAAGGCCGTAGACAAGGTCATCCTGGAGCTGAATGGGAAGCTCACAGACATGGCCTTCTGTGTGCCCACTCCCAATGTGTCAGTGGTGGATCTGACCTGCCACCTGGAGAAAGCAGCTAAATATGATGACATCAAGAAGGTGTGAAGCAGGCATCAGACGGTACCCTCAAAGGCATCCTGGGCTACACTGAGGATGAGGTTGTGTCTTGTGACTTCAACGGTAATGCCCAGTCTTCCCCTTTTATGCTGGGGCTGGCATCACCCTGAATGACCACTTTGTCAAGCTCATTTCCTGGTATGATAATAAGTTTGGCTACAGCAACAGGGTGGTGGACCTCATGGTCCACATGGCCTCTAAGAAGTAAGTGGCCCCCCCACCACAGCCCAGAGGGACCAGAGGGACAGAGAAGCCATGCTGTAGAAGTTACTGCACTACTCAGCCCCAACACTGAATATCTTTCCCTCACAGCTTCCATCCCAGGCCCCCTAGAAGGGGAGGGGCCTCAGGAGCCCTGGCTTACTACCGATGCAACACCATCAATAAAACTCACTGTACCCTCCCCCAAAGAAGACCCTAGCTGAGGGAGAAGCTCTTCTCTGATAGGCAAGGCCAGTAGAGTCCTGGTCATACCAATGGGACAGGGGAGGTGCTCTTACTACCTGCATTTTTCTGTTAGGACAATGAGGTCCAGGAAACTTGAATAAATTGTTCTGATCACCATACTGATCCACCAAGATTCATGACTCCAACCCCTCCTCACACTCCCAGGGCTGCACTGCCTCTTAGAAACAGGATAAAGCCCTGACTTGTGAAACCCAAGGACCCAGCCATATCTTAGCAGGTTTGGGTCCTTTCCCTGGTGGACCACGCAGTGGGTGTGGGCTCTTTACCAGGGGCCCATGATGCACCCCAACCTGATGCTCTGAATCATGCCCATCACAGCCTCCCCCATCTAGCCCTTCCTGTCACCCCCTGCAAGCTATAGGAGCAGCACAGGGAGAGGCTAAGAAGGACACCAGGGGCTAGTGCTTCCTGACCAGCTCCTTTAACCATGCTGCCAGCCTTCACACTGAGAAGTGAAGCTCCTCCCACTGAGCTGTCAGACCCAAGTCTCCTAAAAGTGCTCTCAAAGCCTGGCATGGAAAGAGCACTCATTTTATTGGCAAGTCCTGTTGTCATCTCCAGTGTTGTGAATGAGGCCCACCCTCCACCCGCTACAGTCACACTATATGGTGTGAGAGAGCCAGAGTCCTAGCGGGGTAGGAGTGTGCAGTGGTCTTCCCACCAATCTTGGGCCCTTATTTCCACAATGGGAGCAACAGATATCCTGTTAAATTCACTGGTTGATAAAATTATCTCATCAGTGAACATTGCAATAGACTGAAAGCTGGTGCCCCTCATGTCTGAATCCTCAGAGTCCATTCTTCTTCATGGAAGAAGGGAGTATGCAGACACAATTACATTTAGGATCTTGAGCCTACAATAATGTTGGATTATCTGGGTGGGGAATCTAAATGCAATCACAAATGTCTTGTAAGAGAGTGGCCAGGGGAGATGTGACACTCAGAGGAGGCCAGTGTGAAGGAAGTGGCAGACACATTAGAGCCAGGGGAAATGGACAGAGATGCCTAGGTAACAAATGCATTAAGAAGTGTTTACCTGATGGCACATGCTTGTAATCCCAGCACTTGGGAGGCTGAGGCAGGAGGATCAATGTGACTTTGAGACCAGCCTGGGCTACAAATGTGAGCTCAAGGCCAGCCTGAACTGCATAGCAAGACCCTGTCTCAAAAAGAAAAAAAAAAAAAGTGTTTACCGTTGCTGTCCCTGCGTGGTGTGAACTGCTCCTTTTGCATTTTGCTGCCTCTGTGCCTGACATTAAAGATGGGACAGGAAAGCCTACTGCTCAACAAGCCGCTGTAGGAGGATCATGAGTTTAAGGCCAGCTTGTGCAATTTAGGGAGATCTGGACAACTGGAATTTTAAAGACTGGGGCACAGGCCTTGGGTGACTTTTCCTGATGTAAACTCCTGCGTGTTTGAATAGCTTCCTCAAGGACTCACACCTCTTGTGGCTTTGGAGGATATCCTACAGAACATAGCATGGGTTCAAACAAAGCAAACAGGCACTAGTAAAACAATACTTGAAATTTGTTTTTCAGATCTAGTGGGATGGGGCAGAGGGTAGATGCCCAGACTGTTAAGGACACATCAGTACACTGCTGCAGTAAGCACTGCTTTCAGTGACTGTGGTACAGTATTGAATCTGGGAGGGGCCAAGAGATGGAAACCTTGAAAACAAGAACCTCACTAATAATATGCACTAAATTTGCATAATTCTTGTTATTCAGGAGCTGAGAGAGCAGTCCTGATTCTTCCTAAGAGGTTGTATATTCTTTAGTAAGAAGACAGCAAGGACAGCTACTTGTTGCTGGTTTGTCAGCCATGGCTGCTGGGCCCCTTTCCTGCTCCCACCCTCCTGCCCCTCAGAGTTGGCACTGCCCCATCCTATTGTTCCAGGTGACCTCCAGCCCTTGTGTAGTGCTCTTGTGGATGTGATGTCACCATCCAACTCCCTGTCCATGGCCTCTATTCTCCACTATGGACATCTGGTTGCATCGTGGCTATCACTCATTTCTTTCTCTGCATACCCTACTGGCACTAGTCACCACTTTCTTTTGCGGAACTGGGGTTTGAACTCACGACCTTGCACTTGCCACACAGGCACTTGTGCCTCGGAGCTATCTCCCCAGCCCCTAAGTCACCACTTTCTATGGTCTTGGCTCTGGGCTTGGTGCATGAAAATGACAAGGACAAGATCGCACCTAACCTAGCCCAGAGCTGATGGAGCTGATCTAAGCAACCACAGTCACCATGATGGTTGTGGTACTGTTTTCTGAGCGTGCCAGGGTTGCTCTGCCACATGTGTTTCCTGGTGACCACTCTGTGGCAGAGGTTCAAGGGTCCCCATTCCACACAGCTTCTCACCAGTCCCCCAGATGGCAAGAGGTGGAGGAAATGAGCATGTGACTATGTGGGAGTGAAGCATGGCCTACCTGCATGGAACCACCACCAGGTCAAAGTCAACATGTGAAAGGAGATGCAGAACTGAATTACCAGGGATGAAGAGCACAAAAGAGCACAAAACTTGAGCAACACAGCCCCAAAAGAAAAGAATGAAGGCATTTTTGCTGGATTGGCCTCCGCTGCAGTACAGTTGGGATAGATGTCCCCCCTTCATTCCTTCAGTGTTATCATGGAACTTTCTATCTTTTTAAAGAAGTGGATTTTAATCTTAGTCCTAATCCCGTAGCCAGGGATAATAGCTGAAATTCTTGGGTGCCTGGACAGCACAGATAGCAGTCAGTCAGGCCAGACAGTGGGCTGGTTTCTATCCTGTGTTTGTTCTTTGGCCCCCAGGAAGACGAAACTCAAAGCTGACTGTGACAGGGCCATGGTGTTGACCATCATCAATGGGCTGTGCTAAGGCAGAGAGAAAGAATCCTGCCCACCGAGGTTCTCTAATGGGCTATGCACTGTGCAGTAGAGACCCCAGGTCAGCAGACCCTGCCCTGTGGGGTTTGGGACTGAAAACCAGTGTCCTTGCTCTTTCAGCCCCACCCTTCTGTGCCCCAGCACCCCCAGGAAAACAGGTCACCTTTTCAGGGTGAGGTCACATCCTCAGCCTTCTCTTGCTTTTCCCTATATCATACCCCAACCCTATCCCACCTCCAAGCAACATCCTGAGGCTACTGGGCCTGAGGTGCTGCAGGGTGCAGAGGTCAGGGACAGAGACCAGGAGAAACTTTGTGCCTTTGAGCAGCCAATTCCCACCCACCCCCCCAGGCCCTGTCAACCCCCCTTCCTTCCATGCTCACTTCTGGGAGGTTGCCTGCTTCAGATTCCACATGTGAGTCAGTGTCTGCAACTATGTCTGGTTTCTGTCACTTAACATGTCTTTTAGGCTTATCCATGTTGTCAAAAATGACAGGATCTCCTTTTTTAAATTGGAATACTATTCCAGCATGGGGTGTGTGTGTGTGTGTGTGTGTGTGTGTGTGTGTGTGTGTACATAAATCACATTTTCTGTATCTACTCATCTGTCGGTGGACATATATGTTGTTTCCAGAACTTGGCTATCGTAAATCTCACCACGAGAAAGTGAGAGGAAATGAAGGGAGGGCCAGAGAGAGAAGAAGGAAAAGGTGGTGGATGCACAGGAGATAATATGTTAATTAGCTCGGTTATGATTATTTTATAGTCTATATGTATATCAAAACATCAGTTGTATACATAGGATTTATATTTTTCATTATACCTCAGTAAAGCTGAAACAAACCCTAGGAGGCTGGACTTTCAGGAGGCACTGCTGGAAAAGCCCAAAGTGAGTAAAGGGGGTGGAGACCAGGCCTTTCTTGCCAGTCTGATCTAGATGCTTAGAGTTGTAGATCTCATCCTTTGTAGGATGAGAAGAATCATCTCTCTCTAGGTAAGAAATAAAAGAAATGATGTGTGTGAAATGCTTGGAGTCATTCCTGACACTCTAGAAGTTTCTTTCACCTCCATAGCTATTAGTCATAAACCCTCAAACCAATGGATGTGAAATTTGGTTATTTGTAGTTTGGAAGAAAGATGTCTTTATTTACTGTATTTTTGCCATTTTGTTTTTTGGGATGGAGTGTCAATAATGTAGTTCAGGCTGGCTTTGAATTCATCACGTAGCCCAGGCTGGCCTCCAACTTGCAGCAATCCTTCTGTCTCAGCTTCCCAAGTGCTGTAATTACAGGCAGGTGCCACCATGCCTAGCTGCTTCTGCTTTGTGTTTTGACATCCTATCATTGAACAGAGAATAGCTGTGGATTTACTGTTGCAAGAACAATATTCTATAGTAATTAATAATGTTTTGGGAAAATGATGCCACTAATTTTTATCCAGAAAAGCTAACAATCTCTAACAGGAACACAGATTGACAATGAACACTGAATATTGTGAAATACCCTAACTAGCTTTAGGATAGTATATCCTTACAGCCAGCCTTGTTTTTTTGGCCCCATTTCACACTTGGAAAAAATAAGTAATAATACATGGCAAAGTAATGGAGAATATAATTCATTGCAAGTCTAATGTTTTTAGTTATTTGGGTCAATAAATTTATACCATTAAACAAAGAAACTTGTAATAATTATATTAAATTTTCAGTAATTTACCTCTATTTAGTCCATGATGCCTGTTTCTCAGCAGGATTCAGTTCGAATTAATTCTCTGTTTAGAAAAATGTGTGGCCCAGTGGAACTCACACTACTCATCAAGATGCGCTGAACTGCAATGGTGGGCGTTTGCCATTTACTTAGATTTTTGACGACAAAGTGTAGTTACATCTTTTTAATCAAATCTTAGATTTATTTTTTGTGTCACAGCATTCATCAGTGCCCTGTGCCATGACCCTGGTTTTCACAGAAGTTTCAGTATTGTTCTTACTAATAGCCTTCAGGCCACGGGGTTTGTGCGCCTGGGGTGGAAGAGGGAACCCCCCATCTCCCTCCTTTGCTCCACTCCTGGAGAGGCTCACAAAAGGCCAAGGTTCGCAGCCCATGTGGAAGGAGAACTGAGCAGGGTGACGCTGGAGCTGGTCCCAGGACGTATGGTTCTGTGGCTCTGCTGTGGTGGCAGGCAACTGGGGAGACAAGTGAGGGCAGAAGTGTGACCTGTCATGTGTGTCCTCTCCCTGCACCCCACAGTTCGTGAAATTCGCCAACATCGAGGAAGACACACCGTCCTATCATCGGAGCTATGACTTCTTCGTGTCCCGGTTCAGTGAAATGTGCCATTCAAGCCACGATGATATGGAAATCAAGACGAAGTAAGTACAGGAAGGTGAGGGGCCCACTTGGCTCCTGAGGAAGCACTGAGGGTCTTAGAAGATGACCTATCTTAGCAGGCCTGGTGGTGTATAGCCATCACCCCAGCACCCTGGGAAGCTGAGGAGGATTGGAAATACAAGCTCAGCCCGGCCCATTTAGCGGCTTAGCAAGACCCAGTCTCAAAGTCAAAAAGTGGGAGAGGATGCACTAGTTCCATGTGAAGGCCCTTGGTTCATCTTCCAGTCCTGAAAAGAATGGAAAGCTGTCTATTCTCACCAGCTCTTCCTTCCTCTGTGTCAGTGGGGGTGGGTGGACTGTGTGCAGTGCTCTGCTCCCAGTTTGTGGTCCCAGGGAAAAACCTTTGGGGCCAGAAAAGAAGGCTGGGGGTAAGGTAGCAGTCCCTTGCACCCACTTTGAGACCAGGGACAGAACACATGCAGAGCTCAATCAGAAGTGCACGCATTTTCTTGGCAGAACCCACATTATGTACCCTCCACCCCCACTGCCTACCTCCTTCTGTCTCCTCCCGTCGGCTCACTTCCTCCAGCCAGGACATCTCAAACAGGGCAGGGTCACTTCTGTCCCAGGGATCCTGCAGCCCTACACCTTGCTTTCTCCCACTTCATCCCACCCCATCCCTTAGTACTCATTTTTTTTTTTTTTTTTTGTGGGACCAGGGTTCAAACTCACGACCTTGCACTTGCCTAGCAGGCACTTGTGCCTCAGAGCTATCTCCCCAGCCCCACTCATTTTTTTTAAAAAAGCTTCATAACTTTATTTTTAAAATAATTACTGTTATTACTATTTTTCGTTATATCCCAACCTTTTTTTAAAAAAATATTTTATTTGGAGACAGTCTTGCTAAATTGCTCAGGCTGGTCTCAAAGGTGTGATCCTCCTGCCTCAGCCTCCTAGAGAGCTGGAATTGTGGGCCACTACCGTGCCTGACTGCTTTGTATTCATTGTCTCTCCCCAATAGAGTGCAAGTGCTAGAAGATCAGAAGTCATTGTATGGTAAGACAGCTCAGAACAGCAGACTCTAGACATGCATTTGTTGAGTGAATGACTGAGGGATAGCTTTCAGATAAGCATCTTGAATTAGAGAAAATAATTGTGTGTCCACACACTCAATTTTGTAAAAGCACTTAACTCAGAGTTAAACTCATCCACACAGAAGTAAAGCCTCTCACATAAAACCACAAAGTCCTAAGACAATGCTGATGTTGCTGTGCAGAGGAGGGGACCCTGGGGACCAAACCACAGTGATACACACCATGTGTGGTGCTAGGAACCTCGAGGTGCAGAGGCAGATTTCCACAGAGTGTGGCCCTGAAGAACCAGGTTCCAGGGAAGGGACTAGGATCATGTCCACTCTTGACAGCTGCAGGAGTATAGGAGACACTGGCTGAAGAGAGCCATCCCTGCTGCTGGCCAGCTCTTGGTTGGTTCTAGACCTCGCCACCCTTCATTGTACTAGTGCTTTGCAGGCCCCAGAACCCATCATGCCCCTTCTTGAGAGCTAGTGGGCTGGCCTGTGGGACACAAAGGAGGCCTCTGTACCTTGGTGGTGTGGATGACTCCCAGGCAGGTCCCAGGTAGGTGAGACCACAGCATCTGGGCCTTCCAGACCCTGATGCCTCTCAGCTCAGGTGCTGGGGCTGGGCTGTCCACTACTTCTGAGGCAAGCAGTACACAGGAGAGAACCCCTCTTCCCCACCACCAGCTTCCTGGGGAGCCACTCACTCTTGGAAGAAGCAGAGGGCTGGGCAGTGCACATAGGTCCCAAGCAGGTATTGCCAAGTGAATGTTGCCCAGTGTCTGCCTGGCATGCATGAGGCCTGGGTTCAACCTCTAGCAACACACACACACACACACACACACACACCCCACAAACCACTAGAGAAGGCATTAGGGATGGCAGAAGGAGTCATGGGTATCACAGGTGCTGGCCACTCAGACGGGCACACACACATACACACACATGTACGTGCACACAGGCAGTGGAGTGGTCCGCCCCATGTGCCAACAGCACCAGGAGTTTCCTGAGCATCAGGAGAGAGGCAGCCAGGCAACACGTTTAGCACCACAGACTGGCACCTCTCACCCATGACAGGAGGCTGCATGGGAGAACAGGGCAGCTTTCTGACAGCTTGTTCATGCGTTCCCTCTCTGCGTTCCCTGTCCTTCTTGTTCATCCTCAGCTTGTCAGAGCCCAAGTGGTGGCTGATGCACTGGGTTTCCATTCTCTAGGATCCCTCTACTCTGGGAACCCTCTGAGAGAACACTCAGAGTCTCCACCATGGGAGTGTGTCTGTGCATGTAAGAGACAGACAGAGACAGAGATAGATAGAGACAGAGAGCAGAGACAGACAGAGACAGAGAGACAGAGAGAATGCCTCCAGGCTGCACACCAACATTGTCTGTACTCCCCTTGGGTTCAGAGACTCATGGGACCCAGTGAACCCATCACATAGTACAGGTATCTTCTCCCCTAAAGCCTGGTATTTTTTTTTTTATCTAATTAGAAAAAGAGTCAGCCAGCCCTGGATATCCTAGAATAGGACATATATGGAAGAATCATAAGGAAACTGAAGAAGTACAAAGTGGAAGAAAAATTAATTCTCAGGGCTAGAGACATGGCTTATTGTTAAGTACCTGCTTACCACAGTAAGACCCTGGGTTCCATTCTCAGCACTGAAAAATATATATTTATATTCACATTTGCATACAAGGAAGCTCAGGTATTTTCTCACAAAATGGATTGGTTTCTTCTCAGCCAGGCCCTTCTTGGGTGGTACAGATGAGTCCCCTATGTCTGAGTTGTTCTCAGGGGTGGATCAGGAGCATTCCTGGACAGCTTCTGATCGCACCCTAGTGGGGTCACAGTGTTTCCCGCTGTGGCCAACAAACCAGAGTCCTTGAATAGGTGCTGTTAGGCTCCTACTACCCCCAGTGATAGTCACCTGATAAGGCCCAGGGTCCCATCCTCATAACCCCACTTAAACTGAATCTGGAAACACAACTGGCAACTACACATTTAGAGAGACATGAATAATCACTGCAAATAATTATCAAAAGGATGGGAACTGAAATAGCTGCAGGACGGGAGGATTTTTCTGAGCCATAAAATGCGAACAGATTTGTTAAGATGAGGGCTCCATGCTGCTGCGGGACAGGGGGTGGAAGGGGTTGGGGGAGGGGGCTTGGGGGGAGTTGGCAGTGTGCTGTGTAAGCTGGTGCTTGGGCCAGGGTAACCTGACAATACTGGAAGCCATTCATTTTGTATCTTTTGATTGATTGATTCTATGCATGGTAATGACTCACAAATGTAGTAAAATATTTTATATAGTATTGTCAATATTTTTCTTTTTTGAGACAGGGTCTCACTATGCAGTTCAGGATGGCCTTGAGCTCACTTTTGTAGCCCAGGCTGGTCTCGAACTCGCACTGATCCTCCTGCCTCAGCCTCCCAAGTGCTGGGATTACAGGCGTGCGCCACCATGCCCGGCTACTAGTATTGTCAATATTTTATATAATATTGTCCAGCATTCATTATTGTAATGGCAAAAAAATAAAAATAAAAAATAATTTAAAGAACTTGTAAGGGCCTGGCTTAAAAAGTTTTTATGATACTGTATCATATAATCATTTAATATGTTTACGAAAGGCTAATGATATTTTTAAGAAGAAGTTTAAATGTTATGTGTGGGGGGAAGCCAATACAAATTAAGTATGGCATTAGTTCTTAATTCTGTTATACATTATGTATAGAATAAAAGAAAGATGCCTGCTGGGTGTGGTGGTGCAGCCTGTAATTGCAGCTACTGTGTAGGCTGAGGCATGATCACAAGTTCAAGGCCAGCTTGGGCAACCTAGTGAGACCCTGTCTCAAAAAGGGCTGGGCCAGCATTCTGGAAGGCGAAGGCATGATGATTCCAAGTTCAAACCCAATCTGCACAATTTAGCAAGATCTACCTACAAAGTTAAAAGGGCATGGGTTATAGCTTAGTACAAAGGCCCAGGTAGCTCCTTCCTTCCCCACAAAAAAGCAAGGATTGAGATTGTAGTACTCACCTAGCATGCACAAGGCCCTCAGTTTGGTTCCTAGTCCCAAACGCCAATTATGGTTATCTTTGAGTGATGGTGGTAGGAGTAGACTTTTTATACTTAGCATAGAAGAGGAGGAAAAGCTTTGTTTAAAAAAAGAAAATAAAAGGATCTTCAGGCTGAAATAAAGAGGCAGTAGAGAAGACTTTCCCACAAAGCCAGGGTGGGGACCCTGCCTTTCCCCCAAGTTGTTACAGCGTCTCCTTGTGCTTCCTGGCCACTTACCTCAGCTATAGCCCTCTGTGCCCAGAGAGCCTGCAGCTTGGTGCCTTCCTGCAAATGCCTCACCCTAGCTGCTCCTCTCTCTGCCTCTGCCTGGGAGGTCTGCTGGCTGGCCCCTGGCAAAGTCAGAGCTAAGCATTAATGAGGGTGATGGGGCCAGGGTGGACAGGGCAGGGGAAGCCTGGGCTTCACCAGACAGGCCACAAGTGAGCTCTGCCCACACACAGGAAACCAGCCAGCAGGTCCCATTCCTGAGGAAGATCAGGTGGTCTCCCTCTGCCTGAGGTGGATAGTGTGTGTGCCTGGCCCCAGAAGCAACTCTTCCAGGATCCCATTCTGCCTTTCCTTACAGAATCCGAATGTCAGGCATCAAAGGTCTGCAAGGGGTGGTGAGGAAGACGGTGAATGATGAACTACAGGCCAATATCTGGGACCCACAGCACATGGACAAGATCGTCCCTTCATTGCTTTTCAACCTGCAGCATGTGGAGGAGGCAGAGAGGTGAGTGAGCTAGAACAGCTCCAGAGCAGACTGAGTCTGCTGCCAGCCCCGGGGAACCTCGAGGCTTGGCCCAAAAGTGAAACTCAGGACGTGGCTAGTGGTCGCAGCTTTGTGGCTTCTGCCTGCCCTCAGTCGAAGCTGGCTCCGGTGTAGCCTGGGGCCGGGCCTTCTGCTGGCCGGATAGTGAAGGAAGGACAGTCATAACGCAGGCCTCCCTTGGGACAAACGTGGTGCTTGGAACACTAAGGGCATACAGAGGACCAAGAGCTGGGTTCCTGTGTCTTTTTGGAAGCAGCAGGCCAAGGAGGTTGAGCGTGTGTTCCAAGGCTGCAGTTAGAGAGGGCTTTCCCTCTGGACCTTCCTTCCTCCCTCATTTCCTGATTCTATTTCAGGCTCGCTTAGCTGGATGTGCGGCTGCACGCCTGTAATCCCAAAACTCTGGATGGCAGCTTCAAGCCCAAGACAGTTAGTGAGTTAAAGAGAGAGACCCTGTCTTAACATAAAATACTTTTTTAAAGGGTGTGCATATAACTTTTTAAAGGGGCTGTGCATATAACTCAGTGCAAACTCTGGCTTCGGTCCCTAGTACCACAAAAACATGTGCCTGATCAGCCCCAGCAACTAAAAGAATTGCAGATAAGTGGGCTTTCATCTGGGAGCCCCTAAACTTTTCCTGGCCCTCACTTTCCATCTGTGAAGTGGGATGGAAGGAAAGGTTCACGCTGCTATCCTAGCTCGGCTGTGTATCCTCTGCTGGGCACAGATACGCACTGCGTCTGGCACTTCTTGGCCACCTCCTAGGTGAGACTGGCAGGCAAGGTGCTGTGCTCCCTACTGGCTATTTCTGGAATCACTGTACACTGACAAGCTCTCACTATAGTTTCAGATGGCCTTGGGGCCTGAGTCCTGAGGCCTTCCAGTTAGTCAGTTTGAAGACTTGGACACCACCTGGGCACACAGAGACACTCATGGTCAGTGCCTCATCTGGTTCATGGTGTTGAAAAGCACTTTGCACAGAGGCACAGGGATTTCCAATCTTCCTCCACTCTGGGCTTCTTACTCTATTTAGTTTCTGATGGCTATGGTCTCCCTGTTGCTTGGAGCAAGCTGTATCAAGTTCCTGCTGGTCCTGACATCATCATTTGTGTGGAGGAAACCCAGGGGTGAACAAACCCTGACTCCCAGCATCACATCCCCTTTTACCCACGTGGCTCTGTTTCCCTAGCCGGTCTCCCTCACCCCTCCAAGCACCAGAAAAGGAGAAGGAGAACCCCGCAGAGCTGGCAGAGAGGTGTCTGAGGGAGCTGCTGGGCCGGGCTGCCTTCGGCAATATCAAAAACGCCATCAAGCCTGTTCTCATGTGAGCTGAGCCCTGCCCCTCCCAGCCCTTGCCTTGGAATATTCCAGGCCCTGGCATCTTCTGACTGCTTGGGGTGGGGGGAAAGAGGGCACTGTTGCAGTGCCATGGCCAAGTCTCTCCCTTTTTGGAACCTATGTTCCCTGCACTGTGATGGCAAAGCTATGCCTGGCGGTGCATGAGGAGGGTGGGAGGGCGCCAACACTGAATGCAGGTGCCAGCTTCTTGCCCTGTGTCTGTGCTCTCCCTAACATCACCCCCTGATGTTTTCTCCCCCACAGCCATCTGGATAACCATTCCCTGTGGGAACCCAAGGTGTTTGCCATCCGCTGCTTCAAAATCATCATGTACTCAATTCAGGTAGAGTGGCCTCCCTCTTCCCACTTGTCCTCCTTGGCAAGGTGCCTGTGGAGGAGGACAGTCACTAAGGGGGAAAACGGATGCCTTCTGACTTCTAGCCCCTCCTGGTCTGCACCAAGGCTGCTCAAGCCAACCAAGGCAAAGTGCGAGTTTAGTTTCGTATCTAGTACGTCATAGTAGACTTAATAGTTTGACAAAATATGAAAAACAAGTCCTAGAACAAGTAAATGAAAAATTCACTCAAAATGCAAGCTAACAGATTATGCACCTGGCTACCGTGACCATGTCACATGACACCCACCTGTACCCTGTTTCCATACCTGTCATAGTGTGAACAATATCAGATAGTTCTCAGGGGCCAGGGAGATAGCTCAGGGGCACAAGTGCCTGCCTGGCAAGTGCAAGGTCCTGAATTCGATCCCCGGTTCTGAAAAAAAAAAAAAAAAGTCATGCAGTTCTCAAATTGGCTCTGGGTCAGGACAATGGAAAAAGAATATATTTAAGTGGACTTTGAAGTGAAAGAGGCCAGGAAAACGTGCACTGTGGGTCCTCCCTGGTATCTGGCTGTCCTTGATGGCCCAGGATGGGGGGCTGCAAGAAACGGAACATGGGGCTGGTGTCACCCACCATGTCCCGGGGCCTCGCGACAGGTTTCCTTACTGCAAACTCTTGGGTCCCAGAAGAGGGTTGCCCGGGCCACGTGGGGGTTGCTGTTTGGGGACCAGCGTGTCTTCCTTCCCCCAGCCGCAGCACTCCCACCTGGTTATCCAGCAGCTCCTGAGCCACCTGGATGCCAACAGCCGCAGTGCGGCGACAGTGCGTGCAGGCATCGTGGAGGTCCTGTCAGAGGCAGCAGTCATCGCCGCCACTGGCTCTGTGGGTAAGGGGTCCTGGGCGAGCGAGCGAGAGTGAAGGAGGGCAGGCTGAGTATCCTGTGACAAGGAGCAGCCCTGCAGAGTATTCCTTGCTGCGTGGCAAGAGGTGGCCCTGATTTCGGGCCTCCCATCCCGCTGCTCCCAGGGCCCACCGTACTGGAGATGTTCAACACGCTGCTAAGGCAGCTGCGGCTCAGCATCGACTATGCGCTGACGGGGAGCTACGATGGGGCCCTGAGCCTGGGCACCAAGATCATCAAGGAGCACGAGGAGCGCATGTTTCAGGAGGCAGTCATCAAGACGATCGGTGAGGAGGGGCAGGGCCGGGGGCGGGGCTCCAGGCCGGTGCTGCCCCCTGGAGGCTACAGGAGGGGTGGGAGGGAGCCTGGGCCAGACAGGAGAGGGGCTGGGAGACCAGGTTGCCCGGAGTCATCTGTTGTAGTTACAGTGTTGTGTTGTTTTTGGACACTATGGAATAAAATCAGCCATAGAATGTAGGGCCTGGCCCAGGCAGCCCCTGAGTAAGAACACAAATCAGCCTGGATGGGTTTCTCAGCCTGAGATTCTTTTTTTTTTTTTTTTGTATTTTAGGGAAGGGTCTACAGGGTGTTCAGGGTCTCACTACTAGATTGGACTTAGTGATCCACCTGTTTACATCCTCCCAAGATCAGGGATTACAGGTGTGCACCACTACACGCAGTCTTCGGTCTGGGCTTCTGATCAAAAACAACTCTTCTGTGCCCTCTCTATGCCTACCTCATGCTTTGGGGACTGGAGGGAGGTGCAGGCAAGTGAGAAGGAAGGGGAAACCACAGAGGAACTGTGTGTGCACTTGGATATGAGAGCTCCAAAGCTGTCTCTGCCTAGCATAGGTCCTTGCTTTAGTAAAGAGAAAGAAAAAAAAAAAAAAAAACCTGAAGCACCAGCACCCACTGACAGGCCGAAGCTTTAGTTAGAAGGTGAAGGAGGTAGGGAGTGGACTGCAGGTTGAGCAGTAGCTGGAGGGGTTGTTCTGGTGCAGAGGCCCAGCTGTGCACGGCTGAGGTGGACTTGGCTCCATCAGTCATTGTCTTGGCCCTGATTTTGTAGCTCCAGGGAAAACTTCCTGGCTTGGGGCGTGGTTCTGTCTGTCACATGAGGCTCTGCTTTTCCTGGGATGCTGATAACTGCTGGTTTGGGACAGTAGCTAGAGACTTTTAACTTCTTTCCTTGATGGATAGTCTGAAATGCAGTCTAGTAACTGGGTGTCCGGAGAATCCTAACCCTCACTCTTATCTTGGGGTTTTCTGTCTTGAAGGAGGATGAGACAGGTTAGGTAAGCTTAGGGCCAGTTAACTCTGCTCTGTTGACAACTTTAAAATATTGAAATGCCAGTATCCCAAGTTTTAAGGTGAACGATACAAATTGAAGGTGAATACTTGTCCTGCTTTTTAATTACCTATTGAGTATTTGTAGGCCCAATTGAAGAGTCAAGGGTTTTAGTAAAACTACTATTAAGTCCACCTCAGAAGAAAACACAATTGTGGTTTTAATGAATAACAGGTCAAGGGCCCAGGAGTTATTTTGCCTCTTATGCCTAAGGTGGTCTCTGATTTCATCAAAGTCATCCTACAAATGTGTGAGGAGCCCGTCACCTCTGAGAACTCCTACCTGGGACCTTCTGAGCTTCCCTCCAATCTGGGAAGGTGGCAGGGCAGGAATGATGCTGTCCAGAGCTGTGTTGAGGCCCCAGGCCCAGTGGGCACAGGGTCTCCATTGTCCTTCCCCAGTAAAGCAGCCAAGGCCTTAACCACAGCACCTCAGGGATATGACAGAACCAGGGCAAAAGAGAACTCTGGGCCTCTTCCTGCAGAGCTGCTCACACCTGCACCCCTCCTGCACTGATCCAGGAGCAACGCTGTAGCCTCACTGGCTGTCACTCTCTGCCTCTCTCCTAGGCTCCTTTGCCAGCACACTGCCCACATACCAGCGCTCTGAGGTGATCCTCTTCATCATGAGCAAGGTGCCACTGCCCTCCCTGCACCACGCCGTGGACTCCGGGAGGGCAGGGTGAGCTTCCTTCCTGTTCCACCCTGTGTTTTCACTTCCTGAGGTGAAGGCTCTGCCCTCTCTTCTCTCCTTTTACTCCCCATTTCCTTGGCAGCCCTTGGGACCCTCAGATCCCACAGAACCCCCTTCAGGGGTGCAATTAATTCCCTGGTGTGCTTCCTGCTCTGGAAGTCACTGGCCTGGGTGCCCAAGGTCACCTCATGGAGAGAGCTGAGTGGACAAATGTGGGGTCTCCATCCACATCTCCAGTCTGCTGAGTGTGTGCATCTCTGCTCCACAGGGAGAACAGGAACCGGTTGACCCAGATTATGCTGCTGAAATCCCTCCTTCAGGTCAGCCGAACCTATTCCCATTTCTACTCTGCCTCTGCAGAACACAGCTCTTTCCAAGAAACTAAAAGGAGGTGACCGTTGTGCAAGTTGTACACTGTACAAATATGCCCAGCCAAAGAATACTGAGGGACTGAAATCCACTAGCCAGGCTGGCTCCACCATACTGGGGATCATTGGGAACAGGACAAATACATTTTCTGATTTTCACAAAGTTTTTTATTGGCTGCTAATAACCCTGTCACTTAAGCAGGGTATGTCTTCAGATAGAGGTTATGGATTCCCACCCTTTTCTGGTACCCTTCCTAGGTCCTGTCTCTCAGGTTCCCATTTTCCCCTTGCCACTTGAGCCGGTTGCATCTCCCAGCCACCATCTTTTGCCTCAGCAACAGTTTATGTGGCTTTTCTTTCCAATCTCTCTCTCTCTCTCTCTGTCTGTCTCTGTCTCTCTCTGTCTCCTTTCTGTCTGTCTGTCTGTCTGTCTGTCTGTCTGTCTGTCTGTCTTTCTCTCATACTGAGAGTCAAATCCAAGGATTCTGAACTCTGCTCCTTCCCTGACTGATTGACTGACTTATTTAGTCATTCATTCATACATTCATTCATTTATTCATATATTCATTCATTCATTCATTCATTCATACTTTGAGACAAGATCTTGCAAAGTTGTTAGCTTGCCCAAGCAAAAACTCAAACTTGTGATCCTTCTTCCTCAGCCACCCTCAGTGCTGGGATATGGGAATGTGCAACCATCCCCAGCTTGTGTGCCTCTTCTGTCCATCCACTACTGGAGCCTCAATCCAGTTTTCTCAACACCACTTTCATGGCCAGTGAGGCTCCCTGGAGATTGTGAGCCAGGGTCTTATGATGTGCTTCTCAAGTACTAACTGGCCCCATTCCTGGCTCTGGGCAGGCTGTGGGCATCTCACAACTAGATGAATCTCACAGTCACTCTTTCCTCCATCTCTTTTTAACTATTAAATACAGCCACAGGGAGGTTTTCTAGAGATGTGCCTGGGTGTTGCTACTTACATCGTAGTAGAGCATAGTTTATGGTATATGACTTAGACAGTTGGAAGTTCCCTCTTCCTTTCCCTTCCAGGCCTCACCTCACACCCACCCATCTCTGTCCCTGCCATGCCAGCCTGGGACCCCAAGCCCATGCAGACCTTCCTTACCCTTTCACTGTATTTTACAAAGCTCTCACATTGCCTGCATGGAGTAATAAAGTTACTTCCTTAGATCTTCACACTCCTGCCATTGCATTGCTGAGTTTACCATCAATTTGTGCTTGGCACCTCACAGAGGTGACATTTTGGGGTGTGCGCACATACTTCCCCCTTCAGTGAACACAGATATTTGCTGCTGATGCCCCAGCTGGGCCAGACCGTTAGGCCCACCCAATAACCCACAGCATTGTCCTGCAGTGTGGCCTCAACAAGAAAGATGCCCTGCCGCTGCTGAATGCTTTTGCATCATATACAATGTGCCCATTGATGCCAGCTGACTTTAGTCAGAGGCTATCACTATCACCATCGAGGAGAGACCAACCAGACACAATTGGTGTGTCCTCTGGGGTGGTTCTTATGAGGTCTGGTTCTTTAGCCCACTATACAGGTTCTCCCATTGTCTCTTCTGTAACTGTCTATACACAATGATATACTGCCCTGGCAGCAGCACAGTTGTCCCCTGACCAGCTGAAATCTTGGGTTCAGGAGTTCCCTGGCTCTTGTTCCTCTCTGCTCTTCATCCCCTGTTTGCTCTTAACATTTAGTGTTCCTGTCCCTGTCCCTGCCCCTGTTCCCATCTACCCATCTGTCTACCAAGCCATGCACAGTAGCTTGTCTAGGTGGACTTTTCAGAGTGTTCAAAAAAGTTGCTTGTGGCACAACTGAGAGTGGGGGAGTGGATGGACACTTGCTCAGACCCCACTTCTGCTGGCTCTTTTTCCATCTTCTGACTGCACCCAAGAGGATATGTTGTGTTCTTAAGCACAGCTGTGCTGGGCTCCCTGCAGGTATCCACAGGTTTCCAGTGCAGCAACATGATGTCAGCCCTGCCCAGCAACTTTCTAGACCGCCTTCTCTCCACCGCTCTCATGGAGGATGCAGAAATCCGCCTCTTCGTTCTAGAGATTCTCATCAGTTTTATTGATCGTCATGGCAACCGCCATAAGTTCTCTACCATAAGGTGAATTTAGAGTCTCCCTTGTATTTACACAATAGGGAAGATGATTCCCGAAAGGCTTGTCTTCTTGGCCAGTAGCCTCATATCCAGGTGGAAGGACAGTCTGTATTCAGGGTAGCACTGACTTTGGAATCCTGCATGGGGAGGAGACAGAAAGATGAGTGTGGCTGGGGTTGGCGCAGACTGCAGGATGACACATGCTAAGGAGAGTTTTCAGGTGTGGGAAGGAATGTAGTGTTTCAGTGGAGACTGAGAGACTTTGGGGGACCTAAATGGAAGAAGGGAAAAGTGCAGCTCAAAGATTTGAGAGAAGGAAACAGGAGCTTGAGAATGTGGGAGAAAATGGAGACTAAGCTAAGAACCAAGGTCAGGAGAATGCAAGAGGCTTTGATACCAGCTTACAGCTTTGAAGTTAAAGCTCATTGACACTGTGAGCTCAGGATGGACTCTCCCAGGAGCTAAGGGGTCCCTTTGGTCTCCTTCTAGTACCCTCGGTGACATCTCAGTCCTGAAGCTGAAAGTGGACAAGTGCTCCCGGCAGGACACGGTCTTCATGAAGAAGGTAGCCAGAGAGTCCCAAGCAGGCCATGCCAATAGGCCTAGCCTTCCTGGTCCCAACTCCCTGCTGCCCACTGTCCCCATGGCCTGCCCTTCTCTCTGCAATAGGTGTGGCCTATTAACTAGCACCCTGCCCCTTAGCTCAAGTGTGGAGCCTACAGTGATCCTCGCTTCTGGGGCCAAAGCCAGTAGCACCCCTGCTGCACCGGTCCCTAGCTACTGGTCATGTGCTACTCCTATATTTAGGTTTGGGAAGCTTTGGTTGCCAGTGTTGCTGAGGCACCCCTAAGAATGCTGGGGTCTGCTTTGGAGACATCCACTCCCACCCCACTCACTATGGCTGTCCTCTACCACCACCCCATCCACAGCACTCCCAGCAGCTCTACAGGCACATCTACCTGAGCTGCAAGGAGGAGACGAACATCCAGAAGCACTATGAGGCTCTGTACGGCCTGCTGGCGCTCATCAGCATTGAGTTGGCCAACGAGGAGGTGGTGGTGGACCTCATCCGCCTGGTGCTGGCTGTGCAGGTGGGCCTGGGCTAGGCAGGACGCAGGGACCAGGATCCTGGACAAGGCCTCTCCTGGCCAACTACTGGTAAAAGTGTGAAGTGGCAACTGCTCAGCAGTTGTTTTGGAGCCTGGCAAGGCTGGGAAATCTCAGAGAGTACTTCATTTTTGGCTGTGATTCATTTTCAAGTTAAAGAAGACCTAGGTAACAAGATCATTCAGAAATACCTATCAGTGTCTGAGTGAGACTCTAGGGATTCCTAAGAGGGTATCCATAAGTCCTGAGTGATTCCAAAACAAACTTCTCTAAAGACTCTCTGGTTCTCAGACTTACCTGTTCTGTAGAATTGCCTTGAGCACATGTTAATAATACCATACATATTCTCAGAGCTGCTGAGTGAATCTCCCAAGCAGGGGGACCATGTATATTTAATAAAGCCTTGTACAGGACACATAGCTGCCAGTGTGGTGCTAGGCCAGGCCAGCGATTAAGGTCTTCCTGGGTGAAGTACAATCCCAAGGGAGTAGGGATGGGTCCATAGACTTCTCAGGCTGGGCTCTCCAGGTCTGAAGCCTGGAAGATTCAGTGAAGGTAGGTCTCAGACCACAGCTTAACAGTGCTAAATTCTCCAGGGCCAACCTAGACATGGCAATTTTCTTAATTCTATTTCTCCTGAAGAACTAAGATTCCTTTGTGTCCCAAGCTCCTGAGGACTCTCATGGCTTTCTCAATTGGGAGTCCAGTTTAGCAGGCTGCCTAGCCCATCCTCTGAGAATCAACTCTACCATAAGACACTGCATCCTAGCACTGGGATGATGGAGGTTTGGGCAACAGTGGTTGCTGCAGCTGTAACTACCCCATGGGAGTTGAGGGCATTGCCTCTGTATCCAGTATTTAAGACCCCCAGCACACGGATTGTTTCCTTTCCTTCGGCATTTACTGAAGATGACTGTGTCTCCCAGGAAGTTATGGGGTCAATGCTGAGTACTGAGCCTAAAAAGAGATGAGTCCTCTGAAGAAGTTTGGGAAGAGGGGTGGAGGGTGGGGCTCCAGTGTAGTTTGCCACTGAAAACTCCAAAGGCCCATCTTTGTTGCCACAGGATGTGGCCCAGGTCAATGAAGAGAACCTGCCCGTGTACAACCGCTGTGCCCTCTACGCCCTGGGTGCAGCTTACCTGAACCTCATCAGCCAGCTCACCACGGTACCCGCCTTCTGCCAGCACATCCATGAGGTCAGTGCCCTCATGGGCCTGAGTGCTGGGGGCCCCAGGCTGGGGGGCTCCGGGGGAGCACTTCTCCCTAGCTGCAGTGCACTCTGCTTAGTCACAGTGCTGAAGAAAGGGTTGCAATGAGAATTAATAATAAGAAGTCACATGGGGAGGCTTTACTCCCACGTGACACAGCAGAGCAGGGCTTGCCACAGGAGAGTTCCTTGCCCATCTCCAACCCCCACACATGCAAGCACACATCTCTATAGAGTGTGTGGACCAAAGCTGCTTCATAAGCTTTTGTCATGAAAGTCCTCACATACTTCAAAAGAAGCATGAGTAGAATAGTGAACATCCATTAGCCGTCATGCAGATTCAATACTGAGATTTCCCTGCATTTGCTTCATCTATCTCTTTTTCTCTTTGTTGAAATGGTTTTAAATAAAGTACAGCTCTCCGCCCTTGCATATTACATACATCAGCATATGTGACTCACAACAAAATGGGCACTTCCCTCTTAGACTGTCATGCTATTCACATGTTGAAAAAAGCTGGGGATGTAGCTTGGTATGAAGCTTGTTGCTGCAATCTCCAGCACCACAACCAAAGGAAGAAAAAACCAAAATTCCTTAGTATATCTAATGTCTGTAGTCAGTTTTATGAAGCTCTTTTAAAACATGCTGAAGTATTTGTACATGGAAAGATATAATGTCCAAGATTAACTTTAATTTTATTATCATTATTATTATTGTTATTATTACTGTTTTGCCTTTTTGAGACAGGGTCTCGCTATGCAGTTCAGGCTGGCCTCGAGCTCACTTTTGTAGCCCAGGCTGGTCTCGAACTCCCACTGATCCTCCTGCCTCAGCCTCCCAAGTGCTGGGATTACAGGTGTGTGCCACCACACTTGGCATTAGGATTAACTTTAAATCTATACAAAGTGAAAACAAAAGAAACCACAGCTCTCAGCAGACCTGGGCTGGCAGAGGTGTGGGTAATGGCCGTGCCAGGGACCACACCCAAGGAGCAGGATCCTCTCAGCCTCTGGCTGACAAGAGAAGGCAAGAAGGGCAGAGCCCAGACCTTCACTAGCCTCACAAGTGATGGGATCCCAGAGGTAGGGCTAGCGAGATTCTGGGCTCTGCCGCCTCACCCACACACCTGCATGTCCACCATTCCCTCACTTCTCACCACCTTAGTGATGGTCACCTTCCTTGCCACAGATTCCCACAGGATACTGAGAAAGGCTAAAGAGGTCACTGTCTAGCAGGATGTTACTACAAGAGGCAAGTTTGAGGGCCCGGCGGGATGGCTCCGAGGTCTAAAGCCCTTGTTTGCAAAAGCTTGGGCGGCTTTAGGAACCGCGTTTCGATCCCCGGCACCACATGCTGCGCCAGCCCTGCCCTTGGGGCAGGCTGAGCCGGCCATAAAAATGAGTGAATAAACAAAGGTTCTGAAACAAAAAAATAAATAAATAAATAAATTTTTTTTTAAAAAAGAGGCAAGTTTGAGACATGGTGTAGCCTAAATTCACTTTTACTTAAGTAGAAAGACAGGAGGGCTAGCAAGATAGCTCCATGGACTAAAGTGCTGCTTAATCAAGTTCAGGGACCACAGTTCGATCCCCAGCACCACATGCTGCAACACACACACACACACACACACACACACACACACACCCTGGCCTGGACAGCCAAGCAAACCAGAGATCAGGTATAGTGTGCACACCTGTAATCCCAGCACTGGGGAGACTGAAAGCAGGAAGATCGCAATGAGTCTGAGCTGCCTACTGAGACCTGTAACAAGCAAATACAGAAAGAGAGACAGAGAGAGAGAGGAAAGAGGAAGGAAGAAAGAAAAGAAAAGGCACAGGGGCCGGAATCCGAAGTCTCTTAGGAGTCAAGCACGATTGACACTTGTATAGGTTATGGTATAGCTTGAGCAGGCTACATGGGCCTCTTGCGCTGCTTTGAGTCTCACTGGGTCTGGGTCTCATTGGAGAAGCCTGGCTGCAGTATGCTCTCCAAAGGGCCTATGGGAAGGATAAGATGTGGGACTGCGTAGCAGCAATTTCTGTCTCCTGTTGTGAGCACCCTGGGTCTGCCTGACCCTGCTCTCATCCTTGGATTCCTTCCAAACTCCAGGTGATAGAGACCAGGAAGAAGGAAGCTCCGTACATGCTCCCTGAGGATGTGTTTGTAGAGAGGCCCAGGTGAGACACTCCCTGGATATGGCCAAGGCTGCTGGGCAGGAGGTGGGCATTTGGGGCCAGGATGGGCTACACACTGAGAGGCTCATGCCTTTGTGCAATAGAGAGGCTCCATGCTTGAGTGAACGATGGCAAGCCAGGCTGGGTGTTGTGCCATAAAGATGCAGGTCTGGGAGCATTGGCCAAGCGCTGGCTAGGACACAGTTCCTCAGCACAAGAAAGCTCATGGGAAAGATGTTTTCAAAAAAACAAAGTGTCCAACAGTAAGACCCAGCTTTATAGACGATGGCTTATCTATGCAATGAAATAACTGATAAATAATATTAGTGATGTTTCGGAAGAGTATTTTGTGTGAAATATTCTCTGTATAGTAGGTAAATACAGATCACAGAAGAGCAGTGGGGAAGGGTGTGTGTGACTGAGGGGTTCTGCACAAATGTACACAGTGATCGTCTCCGGAAATGAGATCGTGGGTGATTTTTGTCTTCCTTTAGTTTCTTTGTCATTTTTCCATAACGAATGTATTACTTTCATAAGGAATGCTGTCAAGGAATCATTCTAGTTACCCACAGTTGTTTGGGTTTTTTTTATTATTATAATTTTGGCAGAACTGGGGTTCAAACTCATGACCTAGCACTTGCCAGGCAGGCACTTGTGCCATGGAGCTGTCTCCCCACCCCCTTACCCACAGTTTTATCTTGCCTCTTCTCTCCCTTATTTTCCAGGCTGTCACAAAATCTCGATGCTGTGGTTATTGAGTTCCTCTTCCGCCAGAGCAAGATCAGTGAAGTCCTGGGAGGCAGTGGCTACAATTCAGACCGGCTCTGCCTGCCCTACATCCCTCAGCTTACAGGTATGAGCTCTGTGCCAGGGCTCCGTGCCTGCTTTGATCTTTTCTCAGTCAGATAAGGGCCAAAATGCAAGCACTCCCAAGCCCTTTGATCACCTGCTATAGCACCTTAGGTATTGTACAAATATCAAAAGAAATGACACTGTGGAATTCATGGTGACATGCTGGTTTCCCCCACTCTTCTGTGGCTAGAGCAGGACCTTGTGCTGCAGAGATGTGTGGGTTACAAAACCAGAAACCCAGTTCAAGACCCCAGTGCAACTTGCAGCCTAAAAAATCTTGAGACGAGTCGCAGGGCACCGCTGTATTTCCATTTCCTCAACTGTGGAGTACTTGCCTCAGAGCGTTGGTGTGAGAGGTCTGTGAAAAACAAAGGCAAAGGTTCTTAGTGCAAGGATGGCTGCTGGTGCTGTTGGCAGATGAGGCCACATATATAGAAATATGCTTTCTGGTCAGAAGCAGCTTCTTGGGGAAGGAGGCCCAAGCATTGGAAACTTGAAACTTACTGTTTACCAAGTCAGGGAAGATTGTATGCAAGCAGAGGCCACAGGGAAAAGAACCAGGACCTAACTCTGACTCTAAGGGCTGGGATTTCAGCTTCTGGGTTCTTCTCTTCCAGATGAGGATCGCCTATCCAAGAGAAAAAGCATTGGAGAGACCATTTCCCTGCAGGTGGAGGTGGAATCGAGAAATAGCCCAGAAAAGGAAGAGGTGAATGTCCTTGTGACTGTCTTGGTGAAGCTTCTGGAAGCCTGATGTTCCAGGGCCTCTTAAAAACACAGGACATTGAAGGTTACATGGAATTTAGTTTCTCAAGGGAAATGTTTTCCCATTTGACTCTCACCATGTATGTATCACTAATATCCCATCTGAAAGTGTTAGTTATTACATGAGAATATCAGAAAAGTTACCTGGAAATGTTTGCTGGTCGCCATTCCCTGCCCACAGTGGGCCCATGTGCAGCATGTTGGGAATCAGAAGCCTTAGCAGGAGAGATATGTTCATAGTGTTTCTTCAGATATAACAGTGCTTTGCTGATACAGTCTGTGGATTTGGCCATGTACCCACCACTAGAGCATTATGTTTTTTCACTGCCCTGAAAATGCCCTATGCATCATCTATTCAACCTTCATTGCTACCAAACCCCGACAACTAAGATGCTTTTTAAAGAGAAAGTCACAGCTGTGCCTTAAAGATCCCTCTTCCTTCCACCCCTTCTGGCAGCCCATCAATATCTAGTTTTCATGTAAACTGACATGTGATATCTGCCATTATTTCATTTCTCTACCTCAGCAAATGAGACACAGGTACCCAAGAGTAAGAATAAGAAAGTACAGTGGAAATACGGTAGTTGCTGCCCTCAGTGAGAGAGAAAAGGGGGTACTAAGAGGAAAAGAAAGCAGTCAGGAGGTGCTGAGCACACCTTTTATTTGTGCTTACTGCTCCTATTGGTGGTCAACAGAGCAAGAGGTAAGGCGGAGACAGCAAGACCTCCACGGGGCTTGGGCTGGGGGACACTGGCACTCCCAAGTGCTTATACCCATTAAAGCTGATCCAACCTAGGCTACAGCGTTGCCAGCGAGTCTTTTCCCAGGTGTGATCAGAGGACAGAGAAGTCCTTAGGGGCCAGGATCAAGCCTTATTCCAACCATGCCCTTGACCAGTTCATTTATTAAGAGCAGATCCCCAGCTGCATGGCAGGAAGCTCTGGCTAGGGCTAATTGGACAAGCCAGGTAAGGACGTAGAACCAGGGCTCTCCGGGGAGCTCTCAGCTCTCAGAGACTAGAAGCTCCATTCCATCAGGCCTCAGGGGAAGCTGCCTGCTGTCTCCCTGAGGAGAGAATTCTCCTGGCCTGAGAGTTAGAGAGACTCTCAGAAGGGATGAGTTAAGGGAAGCTGAAAGAGGAGGAGAAATGCTTAGTGGCTGCAGGTGAGGCCACCTACTCCCTAGAGGCCATGCGGGATCTTCTCTGGCTCCTTTGATCTGCTAGCTGCTGACTTCCTCTGCCTAGCTCTAGTGCTGTTTCTGCCGTGTGCTTCTGTCTCTGTCTCTTGCCCGTGTCTGTCGCACCATACAGGCCCCCCGAGCACCTCTCACATGTATCTCATGTTGGCCCGCACTGCCTGTGCCTGAGTGGATGAATCCTTAGAACAGAGCAGGGCTGGGCACAACAGTTCCTCTGCTGACAAAGTCCTATCACTGGGAGTCCTGAAATCATATTCCTTGCTCCAGAGGCCCTGCACCTGCCCTGTTGTTCTCCCAAGGAAGCCACCAGCCTGAGTTGTGTCCCTCCCTGAACTCTGTGTTAGTAAAGTCATTTTCTTCTGTTTCCTTTTCCTCCTGTTATATTCAAGTTATGGAGTGTGAGCCAGTTGTGAGTTCAGTGGGAATTGCTGAAACTCAGTCCACATCATCTAGTGTGTGACCTCAGGTCCTATCTTCAGAGCACCCTTGCATGGGTTCTGGTACTTCCTTCCCTTTCACAGACCCTGAGAGGAATGAGATCCTGCAGCCCAGCTACTGGCAGTAGCCTCAGCAATGGAAGGCCCCACGATGTTCATCGTGCATTTCTTTTTCAATTTATTTTAAAGGTTTTTAAAATTTATTTATTTATTTATTTATTTATTTATTTATTTATTTATTTTTATACAGGGTCTCCCTATACAGTTCAGACTTGTATCCTCCTGTCTCGACCTCCCCAGCACTGGGATTATAGGTGTGTGCTACCACACTCAGTTTCAAGGCCTGCACAGTGCTCCTGGGATCCTGGGGCCAGCATGGCATGCGGTACCAGGGATTAAACTTGGGTCCTTGTGCTCGCCAGGCAGGTGCTTAGACCGCCAAGCTGTCTTCCAAGCCCTTGCCATGCATTTCTTAGCTTTAGTAAATCCCCAGATCACCTCAGTGACAAATTAATAACTCCTAGTGCAGTCCTGGAGTTGGCTTCACATTTATCAACTGCCTCCTCTTTTTCCAAGTAGTTTTTCTTGATGTCTGATAACTTTTTAAACATTACAGGCCGGGCGTGGTGGCTCACGCCTGTAACCCCAGCACTTGGGAGGCTGAGGCAGGAGGATTGGTGCGAGTTCGAGACCAGCCTGGGCTACAAAAGTGAGCGCAGGACCAGTCTCAACTGCATAGCGAGACCCTGTCTCAAAAAGACAAAAAAAAACATTACATGGTGGGCTGGGGAGGTAGCTCAGTGGTCTAAGTGCCTGACTAGCAAGCACAAGGTCCCGAGTTCAATCCCCACATGCTGTACCAGCCCATAACTGGTGGTCACTCATGCCATTCTGAGTGCTCAGCCAGCACTCACCCTGTATAAAAATAAATAAATAAATAAATAAATAAATAAATAAATAAATTTTAAAAACCTTTAAAATAAATTGAAAAAGAAATGCACGATGAACATCGTGGGGCCTTCCATTGCTGAGGCTACTGCTAGTAGCTGGGCTGCAGGATCTCATTCCTCTCAGGGTCTGTGAAAGGGTGCTCTGAAGATAGGACCTGAGGTCACACACTAGATGATGTGGACTGAGTTTCAGCAATTCCCACTGAACTCAACTGGCTCACACTCCATAACTTGAATATAACAGGAGGAAAAGGAAACTAGGATTACATGCTTGTAATCCTAGCATTGGGTAAGCTGCAACAGGAGGATCATTGAGTCTGAGCTGTGTAGCAAGACCCTGTATCAAATAAATGAAGTTTAAAAAAAAAAAAAAAAAAA
>PVJA010008760.1:0-49166 GCA_004027025.1 Myocastor coypus
GTTGACAGCAGCCTCCACCTCGGTGGAATAATTCTGACGAATCTGAGAGGTCATGGCTGATCAGCAATAAGGAGTTATCCACAGAAGAACGGTGTTGTCCGGTCCTGGAAGGAGGAGATAGGCGAGATGGTCCTGAAATCTGTACCTGGAAGGTGGGTGGAAGATGAAAGAGGGAGTCCCTGGGCCTGTTCTGTCCAAACACTGTTGAAGCAAGAAACAGATCCGCGGGACCTCTGGACGCGCCGCTGCCCATATTCTTTTTATATCCTTTGCATTGACTCCTTCTTTGTCTTTGATTCCTATTAATCTCACATTGTTCATTTTTGTATCATCTTGCAGATGTTGCATTATTTTTTTCCTGCATCCTAGTTGTTTTTAAGAGATCCTTTCTTATCTTTTCACTAGCTGTGACCGTGTCTTCAAGATCTGAGATTCTATCTTCACTTTGGTTCATATGGTTTTGCCAGTTTGTGATTGAGATTTTACTTTCTTGTGTATCTCTTTCAAACTGTTTCATGCGATCTATTTCTTTCTTATATTGCTCACTCAGGGAGTCCATCATTTTTCTATTCTCCTCTAAATTTTATTAATATCTTCTTTAATAGTAGTAAAGTCTCTCATTATAGTTATCCTCTCTCTAATTTAGAGATTATTTTTGCTCTGTTCTCCTCTCTACATTTCTGTAGTTGTTTCCCTACTTTAGATGCTATTAATTTAGACATGTTTTTTTTCACTTCAGTGGTTATTTCTGCTCTGGTTTCCTGTATATGGTTCTGCAGTTGTTTTTCCACTTCACAGTCTATTTTTTCATGTATTTCTTTTTTTACTTGACATGTTATCTCTGATCTGAGTTGCTCTGTACGTTTCTGCACTTGTCTGTCTACCTCAGAAGCTATCGGTTAAGAGATTTCATCAGCATGATTCTTATTTTCTTGTAGGGTAGTGTTTCCTGTATCTGTTACAGGTGGGTTCAGAACCTGAGATTGCATTTTGCTCCTTGGCTGTATCATTCTGTATAGCAGTGACCTTTGGTGCAGGACTGCATGCACACGGGTTAGTTGTTAGTGGTTCAGTCTGGGCTGCTGGGTCAGCTGAGCTGCTTTTAGCGCTGGGGAGGGAGGTTTCACTCACCTGAGGGGCCTTGCTGCTGGGTAGACTAAGCTTGGGTCGAGCCTGAGGTCTGACTCAGGTGGTGGGCCTGATGCTGGATAGGCTATGCTTGTATCTGGCTGAAGATCTGAGTCGCATGTTGGGCCTAGCTTCTGGGTTGGCTGCTTAGTGGGCCGGAGTAGGTCTAACATGGCGGGTGGGCCAGAGTACTCACGTGAGCGGGTTGGAGACCTCAGGCTAGTGGGCAGGAGTGTTCAGCCAGGCGGGCTATAGATGCCTGGTGGGTGGGCTGGAGTGTTCAGGCCAGCGGATTGGAGACATCTGGTGGGCAGGTGGGAGTGTTCAGGCCAACGGATTAGAGACGTCTCTCTTTTTTTCTTTTTAAAAATATGTTTGGCACAAGATCTATAGGGTTTACTACATAGGTTGTACTCATAGTGATCCTCCTGTTTGCAACCTCCCAAGCACTGTGATTACAGGCCCAGCCTGGTATCAATTGTTGTCTCTGCATGTGTCAGGGGCTTAGTGCACCAGAGATTGAACCTGGCCACTGAGCTCTGCCTAAGCAGACACTTTAGTCCACTGAGCTCTGCCTAAGCAGACACTTTAATCCACTGAGCTATCTGGCTGGCCCTAGCTTCTGTTTGTTTTAATCTTTTTTTTTTAGGAGTCTAACTCAGGGCCTTGTGCTTACCAGGCAGGTGCTGTGCTCCTGAACTATATCCAGGCTGTTTGCATTCTGCTTTTTCTCTTTTTTAATGTTTTTTGCAGTCTACTTTGTGCCAGCTTGAGAAATGGTTTAGTCCAAACTCCGTGGGGCTGGGGAGATAGCTCCATGGCATAAGTGCCTGCCTGGCACGTGCAAGGTCGTGAATTCTAACTCTGGTCCTGAAAAAAAAAAAAACATAAAAAAACCAAAAACAGTTCTAGCACTGTCTTTTCCAAAATATGCAACTTCAGCATAACCTCTTCATGCTTATGTTTTGTCTGTAATGTGGGAACAATAATATCAACCAAATAGTATTGTGATGATTTTAATACAACACATGACATGTAGTAAGAATTAAGAATATTGTAGCAGTTATTATTGGCAAGATCTTAGTGCATGCCAGGTGTGGAAGCACACCTCTTTAATTCCTGCATTCATGCTGAGGCAAGAGGATTGGTGCAAGTTCAGTTCAAGACCAGCCTGGGCCACAATGTGAGCTCATGGCCAGCCAGAACTGCACAGGGAGGCCCTGTCTCAAAAAGACAAAAACAACCAACCATCCAAACAAAAAAGATCCTATTGCATAGACAAGACCATAATCTCTGTACTTAAGGAGTTTTGGACTGGCTAAATATGAAACTGCTAATAAGCAGAGCTACTGTTTGAATGGAGATACAGTATTTATGATGCTATACAAGGTGGACAGTGGCTGGTGAGATAGCTTAGTGGACTAAGCAGCTGTGTAGGCAAGCACAAGGACCAGGGTTCGATCCCCAGCACCACATCCTCCCCCAATGCTGAGCTGGCCACCTAGACCAGCTGCGGTGGTACACATCTGTAATCCCAGTGCTGGTGAGGCTGAAAAAAGGAGGATGACTATGAGTCTGAGCTGTGTAGTGAGACCTTGTATCAAATACATAAAAACACAAACAAATACAAGGTGGACACGACAGGAAAAGAGAGATTATATACAAGGGCTAGTTTATATGATAGACTGCTGCAAAGTATTGCAGAGGTTGTCTGATAGAGGAGAATTCAGTAAAGGCTACCATAGTCACTGCAAACTCTTAAAAAAGGGCTTGAAGCATAGTTAGGTTTGGGTAGGTAAGAAAGAAGAAAAAACACACCAAAAAAAAAAAAAAAAAAAAGGAGAACTAAGGCTTAGGTGAAATGGTCATGGTGTAAATAAATGTAAGATAGTGAAAGGAGACTTCAGGAGGGAAATAAGTAACATCACAGCAGTGTGTAAGCAGCATTCGTGTGGGAGAGCATATGCCTGATATATTTGCCTTGGTGTAATAGATCTTTGGCCTGATACCTTGCAGCCTTGATTAATGTGGGCTTTAGTAAGATGGAATTGCTCTAATAATATCTAAGGATTTTTCTAGTCCTTGTGTTTTATAATTTTTGATTTTGTGATGAAGAGGAAGATGGAACATTATGAAGGTGATGGCATGTTATTACCTTACTAATATGAGTTGGTCGTTGAATGGGGAAAGAAGAGAATAATGTGTGCAGTGTGATTCTGGGTTCAGGTTTGGGTGCCTGGGCAAGTAGTGAATCTGAAATTCAGGAAATCTTGTGAGTAAAGTGGAGTGGCAGCAGGACATGCCTGGAGAAGTCGAGATAACAGCTATTTGGAGAATGCTACCGACATTAACCTACTACAGGACTCATGTGCTTGTTCCTTTTGCCTTGTGGAATCTCTTCTATAAACATGGGACTTGTTACCTCTTTGTTCAGATCCTGTCTCAGATGTCAGCTCTGTGATACTACACAGTCCTTGCCAAGAAAGTACTCTCAATAAATCATCTTATGTTTGCATCTTATTTATATATTGTGTCACCAGGGATAGAACTAAGAGCCTTCACACTGAGTTATATCCCTAGTTAGCCCTTATAATTTTTTTCCTGTTCTTTTGAGACAGGTCTCAGCTATATAGTTTACACTATCCTTGAACTCACTGTGTAACCCAAGCTGGCCTTAAACCTGTGGTGTTCCTACCGCAGCTTCTGAAGTGTAGAGATCACAGGAATATGGGTGCCACTGTTCAGCTTCAAAAAAATTTTTTTTTCTTTAATTTATTTGGCACAGGGTCTCACTATGCAACTCAGACTCATAGCGATCCACATACCTAGTGCTGGGATTGCAGGCATGTACCACCATGCCTGATCTAAAAATGTTTCTTTTTTTATTAATTTTTGTACTGAGCTTTGAACTCAGGTAACTATATCTCTAGCTGTTTGTTTGTTTGTTTGTTTGTTTGTTTTGTGGTACTGGAGATAGAACTCAGGCCCTTGTGCTTGCCAGGCAGGCACTTAAACCACTGCACTATATCCCCAGCCACCCCCACCCCCCTTTTCTTCAAATGAATATGTACAGGTTGTGGTTTTGTTTTATTTTATTTATTTTTGTGGGACCAGAGTTCAAACTGACGACCTTGCATGTGCCAAGCAGGCACTTGTGCCACAGGGCTTTCTCCTCAGCCCCTATGGTTTTATTTTAAACGTATTTTCTGTTGTAAAATACAGATGCAACATTTGTCATTTTAAGCATAGGTGACTGTATAATTCAGTGACATTGGTGAGGGGCCCAGCTGGTACAGTCTCAGGTATGCTTTTTTTTTGTTTTTTAAAGAGAAAAAAATAAGGCAAAATTTCAAAACAAGGTGATAGGAAGGTAATAAAGGTTAATATATTATATATTGTTATCTTTAAGTTAGTTACTCAAGAGTACAAGCTATTGGCATTTGACTTTCCAAACAATATTAGTACAAACCTTTTCAATGAACTAAGAGAAATTAGTGGAATAATTATCTTAACATATATCTTTTCCTTTTTTTCCCTTTCCTTTCCTTTCCTCCCTTTCTCCATTCCCCCATCACAGTTTCTCTTTCCTTTATGATACATACTGTACATTTTATTTTTTTAAATTCATTTTTTCATTTTTCATTGTTTGTGGTACTTTGTGAATATATTTGTTGTGTGTAGTTGGCACATGTGCATGGCATGTTTAACTCAAGATTTATTTATTTGCTTTTTTATATTTAAATTTTTATTGTATTTATTTATATTTTTGAAACAGGGTCTCGCTATGCAGTTCAGGCTGGCCTTGAGCTGACTTTTGTAGCCCAGGCTGGTCTCGAACTTGCACTGATCCTCCTGCCTCAGCCTCCCGAGTGCTGGGGTTACGGGCATGCACCACCACGCCTGGCTTAAATTTTTATTTTAAAAAGTAAAAATAGCAGAAACAAAGATAGAAAAAGAGTAACAAGCAAGAGTACATATAGTACAGAATTTCAAAACAAGAACAAAAATTTAACAATGGTTGTATTACATATTTTCATCATCAAATCTGTTTGGATTAATAGATATAGGTATGTAAGTTTGGTCAAATAATTAAATATTAACACTTTCAATAAACCCTAAATTTTTTTTTTAAGTCTTCTAAATGCATTTTGTATTTAAGTCACTCTTCTAAAAAAAATTCATAGGGCTAAGGATGCAGAAAACACAAGGTCCTGAGTTTGATTCCTGGTACCCTCCAAATTTTATTTATTTATTTATTTATTTTTCTTCTTTTGAGTTCTTGCACTAGGGAGACTATATGATATTTACTTATATAGGGCTGGTTTATTTCACTAATGAGTATATGTTTAAGGTACATCCACTTATATATGAAGTCTTCTAGTTTATCATTCTTTTTTAATTTTTAATTTATTATTTTTCTTGTTTCAGAACTTTTGTTTGTTTATTTTTAGGCCAGCTCAGCCTGCCCTGAGGGCAGGGCTGGCACAGCATGTGGTGTCAGGGATCGAACCGCGGTCCCTGCAGCCACTGGCAGGCGCTTTAGACCGCTGAGCCATCCTGCTGGGCCCCCTAGTTTATCATTCTTTATAGCTGAGTAATACTCCGTTGTATGAAAATACCACATCTTTTTCAACCATTATTCAGATAATAGGCATTTTGGTTGTTTCCAAGATTTGGCTATCACAGATTTTGCTGCTATGAACATAGGTGCACAGATATCACTATGATATGATAGCTCGATTGAATGGGATTGCCAATTCTAGGTTTTTAAGGAGTCTCCACACTGCTTTCCATAATGGTTGCACCAGTCTGCATTTCCACCAGAAGAAGTGTTCCTTTTTCCCCACAGCCTCTCCAGCATTTGTTGTTGGTTGATTTCTTTATGATAGCTATTATTTCTGGGGTGAGATGGTATCTAAGTGTTGTTTTGATTTGCATTTCATGAATGTCTAGTGATGTGGAGCATTTCTTCATGTATTTATAGACTTGTTGAAGTGTGTGTTCTCTGAGAAGTGTGTGTTCATCTGAGATGTCCATTTCTGGATTGGGTCTTTGAATTTTGGGACCCTTATAGTTGTTAGTTCTTTATAAATTCTAGATAGAAGACCTTTGTGTGAATATTTATTAGTTAAAATCTTTTCAAAATTAGTCGGTTATTTTTTCACTCTGTTGGTAATTTCTTTTGACATGCAAAAACTTCTCAGTCGGAGGAGGCCCCAGGTGTTGATTCTTTCAAGTGTTAAACGTGCATTTTCATTTTTGTCCATGAACTCTTTGCATACCCTAATATCTTCAAGATTTCCTGACTTTCTCCTCTAGGACATTTAGTGTTTCTGTTTTTTTATTTTATTTTATTTATTTTTTTCTTGTTTCAGAACCTTTGTTTATTCACTCATTTTTATGGCCGGCTCAGCCCACCCCAAGTGCAGGGCTGGCGCAGCATGTGGTGCCGGGGATCGAACCGCGGTCCCTGAAGCCGCCCATGCTTTCCCAAGCAGGCGCTTTAGACCACTGAGCCTTCCTGCCGGGCCCCAGTGTTTCTGTTTTAATATTTAGATCTTTAATCCATTTTGACTTTAGTTTAGTGCATGGTGATCGACCTGGGTCAAGTTTTAGTTTTCGGCATGTAGAGAGCCAGTGTTTCTAGCACCATTTGTTAAAGAGGCTATCTTCCAGTAAACATGTTTGGCCCCTTTGTCAAAAATAAGGTGGCTGAGTGTGTTTGTCTTTGCTTCTGTGTCTTCTAACCATTGATTCTCAGGTCTATTTTTTTCCAATACCATGCTGATTTTATCACAGTAGCTCTGTAGTATAACTTTAAGTCAGGAATTGTAATACCTCTCGCCTTATGTTTGTTATTTTCTTTGCCATTCTAGGCCTTTTCTGGTTCCAAATAAATTTTAGGAATGATTTCTCCAGGTCTGTGAGGTATATTGATGGTATTTTGATAGGGACCACATTAAATCTATATAACAATTGTGGGAGTATGGCCATGTTCATATCCAGGAGCAGGGAATATCTTTCCATTTTCTGAGATCCTCTAGGATCTCTTTTTTCAGGGTACTATAGTTTTCACTGAATAGATCTTTAGCTTCTTTAGTTAGGTTAATTCCTAGGTATTTCATTTTTTTCCAATGCTGTTGTGGTTGATACATTGTGTCAACTTGGTTGGATGACTCAGCAGCCCAGTTTCCTGTTGGTGGGAGCCCCGCGCTGGGGTACAGTTGATTCCTCCCTGGAGCATGACCAGGGCCTGCCTAGGATATGATTGGCTCCTCCCTAGAGTGGGATCAAGGGCCCATCCTGGGGTATGATTGGTTCCACCCTAGGGTACAATGGGCCCACGTCAGAATGACTGAGCACAAAGAGACTTTTTAAAGGGCCGAGGAAGGAGTCAAGACTTCACTTCTTCAGAAAAGCTTCAGTCTTCTCATTTAGCCTGGACTTCATCATCTGGTTTGCAGCACAGACTGTTCAGCCTCCAGCTTGAATCTTTTGCCATCTGTTGCAGACTCTTCAGCATCCATTATAGACACTTCAGTCTTCCAGCACAGACCCATCAGCTGACAGATAGAGACTTACACGGAGTGCTTCAGTGAAGTTCAGACCTCAGGACTGAATTCTTTAGTCCAGAGCATGCAGACACCCTCTGCATGCTTCCTCACTGGACTCTGGCTGACTACTGTAAGCCAATCTTACAATTCCTTATAGATTGTATATTTTGTGTTAATATTCATTCCTTGTATCTGTTCTGTTCCTCTAAGTAAAACCCTGACCAATACAGATGTTATTGTAAAAGGTATTGTTTCCCTAATTTCTCTCTCAGTGTGTTTGTTACCCGTGTAGAGGAATGCTATTGACTTTTGGGTGTTGACTTTGTACCCTGCTATGCTACTGAATTTGCGTATTAATTCTAGTAGCTTCTTTGTGGAGTTTTTTGGGTCTTCCAAATAGATTATCATCTGCAAATAATGATAGTTTAACTTCTTCTTTGCCTATACTTATTCCTTTTATTTCTCTCTCTTGTCTAATGGTGCTAGCTAATGATTCCAGAACTATATTCAATAGGAGTGGCGATAGGGAACATCCTTGTCCTGTACCAGATCTGAGAGTAAAAGACTTCAGCTTTTCCCCATTTAGAATTATGTTAGCTATTGGATTGTCATAGACGGCTTTTTATCAGATTGAGGTAGAGGCCCTCTATTCTGTTTTTCTGTAGGACTTTGAACATCATGCTGTACATTTTAGGTCTTATTTACTCTTTCAGCTTCTCACACTTGGAAAATAATATGTTGTTGTTTTTTTTTTTTTTGGTGGGACCGGGGTTCAAACTCATGACCTTGCACTTGCCAGGCAGGCACTTGTGCCACGGAGCTATCTCCCCAGCCCCTGGAAAATAATATGTTTATACTTGTGAGTCTGGTTTCACTTATAAGTATTGTCTGAAGTTGCATCCATTTACCTATAAAGATCTCCACTTTATCCTTCTTTATGTCCTAGTAATACTCCATTGTACAAAAAGACCAGATATTTTTATCTATTCCTCAGTTGATGGACATTTGGATTGTTTCCAAGATCTAGCTACCTGTATTGTTTTTATTTTGTTGTTGTTGTTGTTTTTTAATTTTTTTTTTCTTGTTTCAGAACTTTTGTTTGTTTATTTCTTTTTATGTCTGTCTCAGCCCGCCCCAAGGGCAGGGCTGGCGAAGCATGTGGTGCCTGGGATAAAACCTCGGTCCCTGCAGCCACCCAAGCTTTCCCAAGCAGGTGCTCCAGACCACTGAACCATCCCACCAGGCCCCTAGTTAGCTATATTGTGCTGCTATAAACATGAGTACACAGGAACCAGGGATTTAACTCAGTGGTGCAATGCTTATCTGACAAGCATGAGATCTTGAGCTCAATTCTTCGCACCCCATAATAAATAAATATCGGTGTGCATATGTTGCTATGGTCTGTTTTTTTTTTGCGGGACCAGGGTTCAAACTCATGATCTTGCACTTCCAGGCAGGCACTTGAGCCACAGAGCTATCTCCCTGGCCCCTGGTGTTTTTGTTTTTGTTTTGATGTGCTTTTAATTCTTCTGGGAAAATACCCAAAAGGAAAATAGCTAGGTCAAATGGGATCTCCCATCCTACTTTTTTGAGGAATCTCCATGCTTGTTTCCACAGTGGTTGCATTAGTCTGTATTCCCACCAACAGTGGGGAAGGGTTCCTTTATGCCGCAGCCCCTCCAGCATTTGTTACCAGTTGATTTCTTGATAATTGCCATTACTTCATGGTTGTGTCAGAATGTCAGTGATTTATTTATTCATTCAATCATTTTTCTTTTTGAGACAGGGTCCTGTGTAGTTCACAACATCCCTCCTGCCTCAGCCTTCCAAGTGCTGATTCAGTTATAGGTGTACTTGCCTAGCTTCAATGTTACTTTAATTTGCCTCTCTTGAATGATCAATGATGTACATTTTTCCATATATTTATATACTGTTTGTATTTCTTCATCTGAGAAGAATGTTTTGTGTTCATCTCAGATGCTCATTTTTGGGTTGGATCTTTAAATTTGTGAGGTCTGATTTTTTTGAGTTCTTCATGTGTTCTTTATAGCAAACTCTTTGTCTGAGGAATAGCTAGCGAATACTTTTTCCCACATTATGGGTTGTTTCTTCATTCTGTTGGTAGTTTCTTTTGCTAGGCTTTTGCTTTTAATATGATGAGATCCAAGTTGTTTGTTCTTTGTGATAATTTGTGTGATTGGGGTTTTATTCATAAAGGCTTTGCCTACACCAGTGTCTTACCTATTCTATCTTCCAGCAGATTTAATGTTTCTGTTTTAATATTTGGATCTTTAATCTATTTCGATTTGGGTGCATGGTTAAAAACATAAAGAGTCCATGTGAAGTGCCAGTTTTCCCAGCACCAGTTATCAAAGAGGCTATCTTTTTTTCAATGAATGTGTTTGGCAAACAATGTAAGGTGGCTGAATATGTCTATAGTTGTTTCTGCATCTTCTGATCTGTTGCATTGATCTTCAGGTGTGTGTGTGTGTGTGTGTGTGTGTGTGTGTGTGCCTGCCCACCAGTATCCCATTGTTTTTATCACAGTAGCTTTATAGTATAATTTCAGGTCAGAGACTGTGATGTCCCCTGCCTTACCTTTGTTGCCCAAAATTGTCTTTGCTACTCTGGATCTCTTCTAGTTTCAGGTAAATTTTAGGATTGTTTTCTCCAATTCTGTGAGATATGCTGTTGGAATTTTGATAGTAGTTACATTCAGTGTATGTAAGTTTTAGAAATATGGCTATTTTAATTACATTGCTTCTCACCTGCTTAGGAAAGCTTGGGCGGCTTCAGGGAGCGCGGTTTGATCCCGGGCACCACATGCTGCGCCAGCCCTGCCCTGAGGGCAGGCTGAGCTGGCCATAAAAACAAACAAACAAAAGTTCTGAAACAAGAAAAAAATAAAAATAAAAAAATTCTAAAAAAAAAAAAAAAAAGTCTTTTATAATTACATTGCTTCTTTCTACCCAAGAGCAAAGAATATCTTTCCTTTTTAAAAAATCTTTTTATTTATTTGGTGCAGAGACTCACTCTACAGCTCAGACTCATAGTGATCTTCCCTTTTAAGCTTCCCAAATGCTGGATTACAGGAGTGTACCATCATGCCTGGTCTCAGTGGCCAGCTCAGTATGCCTGGGGTTGGGGCCAGTGCAGCATATAGGGCCAGGGATCGAACCCTGGTCCCTGCACTTGCTGGGCTTAGTGTGCTGAGCTATCTTGCTGGCCCAAAATGGTGTATTATAATTACTGATTTATGTATGTTGAAAGATCCCTGCTGAGGTGAATCCCACTTGGTCATGGTGTATAATCTTTTTTTAAAATTAATTAATTAATTAATTATGTATTTAGTACAGGGTCTCACTATGCAGCTTGGACTCCTAGTAATCCCTCCTGTTTTTCAGTCTCTCAAACGCTGGGATTATAGTGTGCCGCCATGCCCAGTCTCAGTCATCCATCTCAGCACACCCCAGGGGCAGGGCCAGCATGACAAGCTGGAGATTGAACACTTGGCCCCTGCATCTGTCTAAGCAAGCGCTTTAACCCACTAAGCTATCTGGCCAGTCCTCCTTTCAATTTCATTAAAGAGTTTAAGAAATAGTGGTATTGGGGTTTCTCTAAATTTCTTCCCCTCACCCCAAATTTCTTGTAGAATTCAGCAATGAATCTGTCAGGGCCTGGGCTTTTCTTTGTTGGTAGGTTTTTAATGACATCTTTGATTTCATTGATTGATACTGGCTTATTTAGGATTTTTATATCTTCTTGATTCTGACAATTCATATGTATGTGAAGGTACCCATTTCTTCTGCACTTTCTATGTTATTATAATACAAGTTTTCAAAGTAGGTATAGATGATCTGAGTCACTGCAGGATCTGTAGTGGTTTCATATTTTTCATTCCTAATTGAATGTATTTGAGTCTTTCCTTTTTTATATATAAAATTGGATAAAGGTTTGTTGAGATTATTTAATCTTTCAAAGAATTAACTTCAATTTATTGATTTTTTGGTCTCTAATGCATTAATTTATGCTCTGATCTTTATAATTTCATCTTTCATAGAAGCTTCTGGTTTAGCCTGCTCTTCTGTTTCTAGATGTTTGAGGTTCACTCTTATTTATTTGTGCTCGCTGTCCGTCCGCCCCTCCCGCCTCCCGCTGTTTTCTTGATATGAGTACTTACTACTATATGAGTGTTTTCATTGTGTTCTGTAAGTTCTGGTATGTCATATTTTCGTTACCATTTAATTGCAAAACTATCTACTTTCTTGTTTAATTTCATCTGTGACCCATTGGTTGTTCAGGGGGGCATTATTTCATTTCAGTGTATTTATGAAGTTCTTGTGGAGTTTTTTTTGCCATTGATTTCCAATTTCACTGCACTGTGGTCTGATAATATGCATGGGATAATTTCAGTTTCTCTGTACTTACCTAAGCATGTTCTATGAGCTAATATGTGGTCTATTTTGGAGAATTCCATTGTACAGATGAGAAGAAAGAGTATTCTGATGTTGTGGCATAGAACACTCTGTAGACATCTATTAAGTCCATTTCTTCAAAAGTTTTTCAGTTCTAATATTTCATTATTGATTTTTATGTCTAGTTGATGTGTCTTTTAAGTGATAGTCACATACTGAGATCCCTCAATACAATTATATTAGTGCTTGTTTCATTTCTTTTCCTCTACAAGGGAAGTTTTCTGCCACGCTGTGAATATATATGTATATATATGTGTGTGTGTATGTATATATATGTATATATATGTGTGTGTGTATGTATATATATGTATATGTATATATATATATATATAGTGTGAGCATACTGTTCTATCTGTCCATATATTATGCTATCTATCTATATATTGTGCTATATCCTGCTCTTTTTTTTCACTGCTTTTTTTGTTGAATCTTAAGTTTGTCTTGCCTCATCTAGCAGCTGTTGTATTAATCTCTTAAGGTCCCTTAATATTTTTAGGACATCTTTCTTTCCATAATAAGCCTATCTTCTATATCCTCCTCCTCTCCTCTTCCTCCTCCTCTTCTTCCTCCTCCTCCTCCCCTCCTCCTCCTCCATTTCTTGCATCACTCTTCTCTGTGGGCATCAGGTCTCTCTTCATATCCTTCTTGTGTTCAGGGGACCCACTTCCCTCTTTTCTGCTTTCTTCATTATTCTAGCATCTGATGTGGACTCTCAGAGAGGCTCTTTTTCTGCTGCTTACCACCACTCTGCCATCTTGGTGTCTCCCCTGCCTTTTTTTTTTTTTTTTTTTTAAGACGTGCTTTTGCTAAGTTGCCTAGGCCAGCCTTGAGCTTGTGTTGCACCTATTTTAGTTTCCCAGGGAATTTATAGACAAGTGCCATAAGCTTGACTGTCGGAAATACTTTTTTACTCATAGCTGTGTAACATAAAAGTAAAGTTGCTAGGTGTTTTATTCAATATAGAACTTGCCATGTCAGTCTTAAGTAGTGTAAATGATATGGTAGCTATTTCATATTTTATTAAGATCATGCATCTTTTAAAAATTTTTTACTTTTTTGGTGGTACCAGGGACTAAACTTAGGACCTTGCACTTGCCAGGCAAGCACTTATCCCACTAAGCTATCTCCCCGGCCCATGGTCGTGCACCTTGATACATTCACATGCTTCCTGTGGTTGTAAATAATTGGAATATAACATCTCTTTCATCCTTGGGATGCTATTTGTTTTTTTTTGTTTTTTGTTTTTTGTTTGTTGTTGTTGTTGTTTGTTTTGTTTTTATTATTTTTTTGATCCTATTTATTTACTTTTAATAAAAATATCAATATGATAGTTCTTGGGACGCTATTTGGATTAATATTGTAGTTTTTGTATGTGTGTGTGTGTGGGACCAGGATTCGAACTAATGACCTTGCACTTGCCAGGCAGGCACTTGTGCCATAGAGCTATCTCCCTAGCCAGCCCCTGGATTAATAAATACATGAAAATACTGAAGATTACTGAACTTTCTGAATTGCTTATACATTGTATTTAATTTTTATTATACATTAAATATTCAAGGCTGCAGAGATAGCTAGCTCAGTGGTCTGAGTGCCTGCCTGGCAAGCCCAACGACATGGGTTCAATCTCTGATACCACATGCCATGCTGGCCCAGACTTGGGCACACTGAGCCAACCACTGAGACTGGGCGTGGTGGTGCCTGCCTTTAGTCCTAGTACTAGGGAGGCTGAGACAGGAGGATCACTACAAGTCTGAGCTACGTTTCAAAACTATGTACCAGGGGCCACGGGCAAGATGGTGGACACTGCAGCTGGTGTGGTCTGGCTAAAGGAAGAGGCGCTGTGGAGAAAAGAATGGCTGAAGGCACTATGGGAGAAAACTAGGCACAAGGACAAGGAAGATGGGGGAGCCAAAGACCAAGCAGCCCTGAGATGAGGAGGAGGAAGGCAAGGAGCACAGGGAGCTTAGGCTGCGGAACTACGTCACAGAAGATGAGGACCTAAAGAGGAGGAGGGTTCCCCAGGCCAAACCAATTGCAGTGGAAGAGAAGATGAAAGAGCAGCTGGAAGCCACTGAGCCCAAACCTGTCATTGAGGAAGTGGACCTGGCCAACCTGGCACCCCAGAAGCCTGACTGGGACCTCAAGAGATGTGGCCAAGAAGCTGGAACAGTTGGAGAAGCAGACAGAATGGGCTGTTGTTGAGCTTATTTGTGAAAGGCTGAAAAGCCAGGAGGACAGTCTGTCCTCTGCAGTGAACACCACCAGCGACCAGGAAGCCTGTGATTCCAACTGAGGTGGCCACTGCCCCTCCATCTAGCTGGGCACCCTGTAGATGGCCTCAGTAGGTGGGTCCAGGTCAACATCACCCTGGGTCTTCCTGAACAACTTAAGCAACCCCACTGGGGCTGAGCCCTGTGGAGCAAGAGCAACTCGTGTCCTCAGCGTCCCTGCCACCTGAGTGAGTGTGTCCACATCTATGCATATGTCTGTGCACTGAACTTCTTCCAGTCTCTGAAGTATAGACAAGTAAACCCCTGTGTGCAGCAGAAAAAAAAAAAAAAAAAAAAAGAACAAAAAACCATGTACCAAATACATTGGGGAAATATATATATATATATATATATATGTATATATATATATATGTGTGTGTGTGTATATATATATATATATATATATATATAATTTTTTTTTCTTTGATTTTGCTTTTTAAAGTCAAAATAAGGGCCAGCCAAATAGCTCAGCAGATTAAAATGCCCGCTTAGGCAGAGAGCAGGGACCTTGGTTAGATACCTCAGATGGCAACAGAGACTGGGGGTAGTGGCACACACCTGTAATCCTAGCACTTGGGAGGCTGAAAACAGGAGGATCACTATGAGTTCAATCTGTGTAGTGAGACCCTGGAGACCCTGTACTAAATACATTTAAAAAATAATATTAAAGTCAAAATAATGATATACCCCACTTGGGTATGCACAATACCTTGCATTTCTGCCCTGGCTCACTGTCCTGCCTCAGTTAGGGTAGTGCTTCTCTGCTTGATTTTTAGCTGATTAAGGAGATGTAGTTTTTCAGTGACTTGAGGTTAATTTGGACTGTATTTGGTAGCAGAGTGGTGCATGCCTGTAATTCCTGCATTTAGGGGCCAAGGCAGGATTAGGAGTTGGAGACCAAAGAAGGGACTACACGAGATACTGTCTCAAAAAATAAAAGGCAAACAGAAACACTCAAATTTGGTAGATATGTGAATAAAATGGATTTTCTATTATTTTTTTGTAATATAAAGACTAAATCCAGTGCCTTATGAATGGTAGGGAAGTGCTGGTATTGAGTTAATGAATTTTAAACTGGGCATGGCAGTGCATACCTATAACCTAGCACTCTGGGAGGCCAACACAAGAGAGTCTGAGATCAGTTTGGGCTGGTCTACAAAGTGAGCTCAAGGCCAGCCTGAACTGCATAGTAAGACCTTGTTTCAAAACAAAACAAAACAAAAATCAATATTGTTCATTGGCTCCTTGAAAAAATTTCAATTTTAAGTAAATCCATAAACAGAATAGTAAGTAATAATAACTCAAAATTATGCAGTATTATTTATAAAATGCTTACATATGCTGGTGATTGAACCTAGGGCCTTTCCACTGAGCTGTATCCCTAGGCTTTTATCTTTTTCCTCATTTTTTGGAGACAAGATCTTGCCTAGTTGCTAAATTGCCCCAGCTGGGCTGAACTTGTGATTTTCCTGCCTCTGCCTCCAAGTGCTGGTTTTATAGGCATGGGACACCATCCTTGGCTTTTGTTTTGCTTTTGCCTTTTTGAGACAGGGTTTCACTATGTAGTTCAGGCTGTCTTGAACTCACTTTGTAGCCCAGGCTGGTCTCAAATTCACAGCAATCATTTTGCTTCAGGCTTCCAAGTGAGCCCTGGGCTTACAGGTGACTTTTTTTTTGTTGTTGTTGTTGGAACCAGGGATTGAACTCAGGACCTTGCACTTGCCAGGCAGGCACTTGTGCCCCTGAGCTATCTCCCCGGCCCCAAGGTGACTTCTAATAATGAATATTTGAAAAAAAAAAAAAGAATATTTACCTTTTAAGATTAGCTACATAGTTGTTGAGATGGAGTCTAATTGTGTTGCCCAGGCCAGTTTCTCGTTTTTTTTTTTTTTTTCCTGCGGTACTTAGGATTGAACTCAGGACCCTGCACTTGCCAGACAAATGCTTATTCTACTGAGCTTTCTCCCCAGCCCAGTTTCAAAATATTTTTGGGCCCAAAGAATCCTTTGCCTCAGCCTCTCAAGTAGCAGGAACTACAAGTGTGGAGCACTGCTTCTAGACAGTGTTTTTGCATTTTTATAATTCTTTCAATGTACTGCCTAGGATTTTATATTCAAAAGTGTGCAAGAAACTAAAACACAGTTAAGTTTTAATTTGTCTTAGATCTTATACTTCTTTGGTCTCTTTTTTACCCTACCTTAGCTGTAAGATTGTTCCAGGGCATCCCCATGTGGCATTTCCTTTTTAAAGTAAGTCCTGTAGCTAAGTATTTAGACAGTACTGTGAGGTAAATGACTGGAATTGGTAAGGGTGGAAGCACAGAGTGATAATTTTACCTGAGAACCTGTGATACAATAACTTGCTTGTCTCATTGCATAACATCTGAAGGTCGTGACTGGTCCCCAGTTTCCTGTTATTCTGATGCATGTGATTTGGGGATTGGAGTGTCACAGCCACTTTCTGAGGTGTTACTTGCTTAGGGACTCCTGCTAAGTTTTACTGTGTATTTTGCCGTAGCAGATATGACTAAAGAGAAAAATCTGCCTAATTTTCTGATTTTTTTTTCCCCATCTTCTACCTCCACTTTTTTTTTTTTTTTTTTTTTTTTTTGTGGGACCAGGGTTCGAACTCACGACCTTGCACTTGCCCAGCAGGCACTTGTGCCTCGGAGCTATCTCCCCAGCCCCTACCTCCACTTTTTAAACAAGTTATAGGACATTAATATTCTCAATCAGAAGTGAGAGCATGAATTCAAGAAGGGACTAGTAATACAATCCATGTTTTCCAGAATGGAAAAACTAAGGTACAGAAAGATTAAAGAGCTGACCAGTGATCACACTGCAAGACACTTGCACACCCTGGAATTGGATCTGGGTCTTCTACATTTGTAGAGTCTGATCCATTGCAGGAAGATGATACTGAAGGTCTTCTTTTCAGTTCAGCCATCTTCTTGGCTTGTAAATTGAAGGTATAATGTGTTGCCTTCAGTGACTAGATGAAACACTGTACTGAGAAACTTGAAGGCACTTGCCAAACATGTCTGAAATATAGACTACTAGCTAAATACTAGGAAAACAAACAAAGTGCTCTGTTTGGGTTTGTAGAGAGGAAGTATCTCTGATGCCTGAATTCTTCAAGGTCTGTGAGGAAGCGGTAGTTAGACATAAGAGCACAGTTCCCTTTCTGTTTGCCCAAACCTACAGAGGAGAAGCAAATGAACTGTGACAGTCTGACTAATAAGCAGGGTATGTGTCATCTCGTAGATGTGGATCTGTGTTTTTTTCTCTGCTCTGGGACATATTCTAGGAGCACTGTTTTGTACTAAAGGTCTGCCAGTCTTGTGTTTTTGTAGGACCAGGGTTCAAACTCATGACCTTGCACTTGCCAGTCAGGCATTTGTGCCACAGAGCTGTCTCCCTGGCCCCTGGTCTGTCAGTCTAATGGTGCTCAAAGGAGATCTGGGATACATGGGAGAGGGATCTGAAAGGAGAGATAGGATAGTGGGTCACAGTGGTTTAATAGGAAGTAAAAGGCACAAAGACCCATTAAGCAGAAGAGATATGGCTATCGAGAAACTTTTTGCCACAATTGGTAAAGCCAATCTTTTAAAACAGTGCTTCTCGACCTTTCTAATGCCGTGACCCTGCAATATAGTTCCTCATGTTGTAGTGACCCCAAACCAAAAATAATTTTGGTGGCTACTTCAAAACTGTAATTTTGCTACAGTTATGATTTGGAATGGCTTTAGGCAACCCTGTGTTTTGGTCGTTCAACCCCCACCAGGGTTGCAACCCACAAGTTGAGAACCACTGCTTTATTTTTTAAAAATTAATTTATTAATTTATTTATTTAGTGGGACTGGGGATTGAACTCAGGTCCTTGCATTTGCCAGGCAAGCACTTATTCTACTGAGCTATCTCCCCAGCCCTGAGAACTGCTGTTTCAAAGGACTGAGCTGCTGAGCATGATGGTGCATGCTTGTAATCCTGTTGCTTGGGATGCTGAGGCTAGAGGATCACAATGAGTTTGGGGCCAGCCTGGGCTGCATAGTGAGATCCTGTCTCAAACAAACAAGAAAACTAAACTAAGTAGATACATAAATAAAAGGACTGAGCCTGACAGGAGGCGAAGAAGGAAATCTCTCTCTCTCTTTTTTCACTTCTCTAGTAAGTATGAGTTTTTAGGTACTTTATTCACCTCCATTGTAAGTAAATTTTAGTTTTCTTTTGGCTCTACTGGGTAGTTTGTACATGTATGGTCACTTTTTTTTTATAGCTATAGGGAAAACTTTGGAATCAAAATGTTATTTAAGGAAGGAGAAGTAAGTACTCGCCAAATGGGAAGTCATGGGACAGCAGAGGTGAGGCTTGAAGTTTCAGATTCGTGAGATGAGCTGATGTTCTTGTTACTCCAGTGCTTTGGGTCAGTGTAGAAGCAGCTCTGTTTCCAAAAGAAACACATGGTTGAAAGGTTAAAGGTTCTTAGAATGGATAGGAACGCATGCATGTGTTCTTGTTGTGATTTAATTGCATTGGGTTCTTATACAGTTCATTGGAACTGTGGAGTGAACCCAGTGCCTTTTCACTAAGCTACATCCCCAATGTATGACCGATTTACTTTTCTTGTTTTTTTGTTTTGTTTTGTTTTTTTGTTTGTTTGTTTCCCATGGGTGACAGGGTTTAGCTATGCAGTTCATGCTGGCCTTGAGCTCACTTTGTAGCCCAGGTAGTCTCAAACTCACAGCAGTCCTCCTGCCTTAGCCTCCTGAGTGCTGGGATTAGAGTTGTGTACCACCACCATGCTTGGCCCTTCTTTCCTTTATTCCCTCCCTCCCTTGCATCCCTCCTTCTGTCTCTTTTCCTTCTGTCTGTCTGCCTCTGTCTGTCTGTCTGTCTGTCTGTCTGAGATAGAGTCTTGCTAAGTCACTAATTTGCCTGTACTGGCCTGACTTGTAGTGCTCCTGCCTCAGCCTCCCAGGTGCTGAGATTACTGGTGCGCCCGGGAATTTTGTATTACTTTACAGTTTTTTCTTCTTCTTTTATTTTTAAATGTATTTAGTACAGGGTCTACAGATTGGACGCTTGTAGTGATCTTTCTATTTTCAGCATCCCAAGTGCTGGGATTATAGGCATGGGCCACCACACCATTCTCAGTCATCATCTCAGTGCGCTCTGGAGGCAGGGCCAGCACCTCATGTCAGGAATTGAACAATGGTCCATTTCACTTTTAATCTGCTGAGCTATCTGGCCAACCCTTATAATTTTTCTTACTGAAGTGAAGTTCCCTATAACATTAAACCTCTGAAAATGAATAGTTCAGGGGCATAATCACATTATTATATAACTACCATTTATTTCTGCTTGCAAAACTCTTTATCCCAAAAGAGTATCTCTTAGTCACTAAATCTTATTCCTCATTTCTCTTTCTTCTCAGTACCCAGAAAGCAGCAGTGTTCTTTCCCTGTAGATTTTCCTGGAATATGTCATATAGATAGCATTTACAGTGCTAATCATGATGTCTGGATTTGTTCTCTTACATTAGCTGTAGCATGTATCTTTTCTTCGGTCTTTTTTTAGGGTTGAATAATGTTCCAGTATGTGCATGTGTGTATTGCAGTTTGTGTATCTCTTCAGGGATGTTAGCTTTTTTTTTTTTGGCGGGATCAGGATTCAAACTCATGACCTTGCACCTTGCCAGGCAGGCACTTTTGCCACGGAGCTGTCTCCCTAGCCCCAGCATTTTTTTAGGTAGAGTTTCACTGTGTAGTTCAGGTTGTCCTTGAACATGTTATATAATAACTCAGGCTGGCCTCGAACTTATGGGAATGTGTCTGCCTCAGTTTCCAAGTGCTAGGATCACATATGTGTTCCTAGCTTAGATGTCAGCATTTTTTGGGCTGTTGTTCATATTGGTACTATGAACATATGTGTGCCTGAACTTTTTTTTTTTTTTTGAGACAGTGTCTTGCTATGTATATATAGCCCATGCTGACTTTAAACTTGTAATCCTCCTGCCTCAGCCTCCCTAGTGCTGGGATTTCGGGGTGTGCCATCACCTTTGGCTTTGAGTACCTATTTTCACTTAAATTTGTTTTCTTCCACCCTTTTTTCAATTATTTGGGTATAATCTGAAGGATAGAATTGCTAGGTTATGCTGTCATTTTTTCTTTAGCTTTGAGGAACCACCCACCTGTTTACTGCCCATTTTATGTTCTCACCGGCAAAGTATGAGTGGACCAGTTCCTCCATATTTCAACCAGCACTTGTTATTTTCCATGTTTTAAAATTACAACCATCCACTGCAAAAATAAAATAAATAAAATAAAACTGCAACCATCCCAGTGGATGTGCAAGTGATAATTTACTATGATTTTAATTTTTATTTCTCTAGTGACTAATGATGTGTTTGTTGTTGACCATTTGTGTCTTCTTCGGAGAAATAACCTTTGCTTGCTTGCTTGCTTGCTTGCTTGATTGATTGATTGATTTTGTAGGACTAGAGATTGAACTCAGGACCTTGTACTTGCCAGGCAAGCACTTATTCCACTGAGCTATCTCCCTGGCCCCTTATTCTTAATTTTCTGCAGTACTGGCCAGGACTTTGTTCATGTAGACAAGTGCTGTACTGCTGAGCCACATTCCCTAGACCCTTTGCTCATTTTTAAATTGGTTTATCTTTCATTGAGTTTCATAAATTATATTTTAATATATAGTGCTATACTGCTTTTAAGAAAATCTGTACTAGTGGTATGTGTGTGTGTGTGTCTGTGGGTCTGAGAGTCTTGCCAAATTGTTCAGGCTGGTTTTAAAGTTACTATGTAGCCCAGGCTCACCTCACACTTGTGACTATACTTTTGCTTCAGTCCCTTGAGTGCTGGGATGGAGGGTATGTGCCATCATACCTGTTTAATTTTGTATAGTCTTGTATACTTTTATACTAGTTAATTGGAACACTATTGTAGAAAGAATTCGTTTCTGAAAGTTATAATCATTTGTACTGTTGGAACTTAAAGACTGCATAAAGAATATCATTGATTTACTAGTATCAGTGAACATGCACTGAGGGTCAAGGATCTTCACAGTTCAGCTTGCTCTTTGTTTGGACCCCCCTACACACTTTGGAGTTTCACACTCATAGTTGTTAGTGATTGCAGGTTACTGGGGCCTGCATTGTACAGGTGCACTCACTCAGCTATTCCTGGCTAGTATCTGTTATGTGTCACTTGCTGACCCTTTTGTTTCCTGTTCATACCTCATTGCCTAGCACAATACTTCTAACTGTGGTTCTCAACTCTTTGTTGTATTTTATAATTACCAGGAGAATCTTCCTTTTTTTTTTTTTTCAGGACCCGGGTTCAAACTCACAACCTTGCACTTGTGAGGCAGGCACTTGTGCCACAGAGCTATCTCCCTGGTCCCTTACCAGGAGAATCTTAAATGTAGTTACTTTGCTGTCATTGATTGCTAGGACAAAATACCAGCCCTAGAAGTTAAGAGAGGAAAGATTTATTTAGTCCATACTCAGCTGGGTCCAGGGCAAGGTAGTGTGGCAGAGATGAGTAATTCATGGAAGGCAGAAGACAGCAAAAGCAATATATCTTACTGGCCCTTTTATACTCTTTATCTAAGCTGCTGGAATTAGCACCTGCCAAACCTGAGCTAGTCCCTTACCCTTAATCCCAGGATCACATGCTCTATATTCAGCCACCTCTGAAAAAGCTGTATGACCACAGCAGGGGTTTTTTTTGTTTGTTTTGTTATTACTTTTTTTGTTGTGGGTACCAGGAGTAGAAGTCAGGATCTTGTGCCAGCCCGGCACTGTATTGCTGAGCTATTTCCCCAGCCCCCCATATGAAGCTTTGAAGGGGATGTCTAGTCACAGCCATAACACATACTGAGACATAGGGTAGATAAGTATTCGTTAATTAACACTAAATGATTTAGCTTACTCCTCAGATGCAGTATTTTTCCTAATATACAGTCTATATTTAAGGTTTTGAAGGAGCCTGGAAGACTTTTTTTTTTTTTTTTAATGGTGTTTTTGAGACAGGGTCTCACTATATAGTTCAGGCTGGCCTTGCCCTGACACTAACTCACTATTTAGCATTGGACAAGTCATTGATCCTCACTAGGACTTAGTCTCTTTTTGCATATGTATTGTATGGTTCTTTTCTTTCAAATCCTAGTCAGGAGTTTCACCTCAAAGAGCCAAGTAAAATCTTGTTTAACCACCACCAATTAAATAAAAACGTCAAGCAATTAATGCACTCCTTATCATCTGCCTGGCACTACTATAAACATTTTACATACATTAACTAATCCTTGGACTGACCTAATGAGAAGTGTAGGTGCTCTTATTATTAACTGAGGCAAAGAAAAACTAGATATTTAACCTGCCAAATGAAGGCTTCAGCTGGGCAGTGCAACCAGACATTTTGGCTCCATTGCATTGTACAGACATTCCACATTTAATAACTAAGTTCTATTCTTGTTAAATGAATTGGTGACTACGTGGAGAATTGTATACACTATGTATATTACAATATTCAGAGCAAGGAAATGGTCAGGAGAAACTGTAGTTTGATGACTTTGCTTTTATTTTTATAATGCTTATGCTCATTAACATATAACAGCATAAAACTACAGAGCTGTAATATACAGTGTAATCAGCCAAAATTACAGTACCACATACACCAAATATACTGTGCAAAAAGGGTATTGAGGCTGTATAAACAAGATATCCACAACTGTACAAAAGAAAAAAGTCTGACTAGCTTGCCTCTGACATAAATCTGAACAGCCATTAAACAGATCATTAAATGAAGAATGTCTGTACTGCCTTTTCCTAGACAAGACACTTCTGTATAATGAAGCCCTTCAGCTAGCATTCTCTGTCATATGTAACTTAGGTAACTTGCCAGTGGGCCCATAAAAAACATGTTGGTTTTTTCTAAATGGTATTAGAAATTAAACCCAGGTCCTTGAGCATCTCAGGCAAGCCCTGTATCACCGAACTACATTCTCCACCTATTTTAAGAATTATTTATTTAAATTTTAAGATTTAATAAAAATTTTAAAAGTCTTGCTATGTAGTCCTGCCTTGACTTCCTGACAGCTGTCACAGGTGTGTGCCACCATGCCTGGCTTAGATTTTGTTTTGAGACAGGATCTCACTAAATTGCCCAGACTGTTCTCTTCTGATCCTCCTGTTATAGTTTCCCAAGTGGCTGGAATGGCAGACATAAGCTACCATGCCTAGGAAAATGAAACAATCTTTAGGCCTTAAAATTGACCATCAAGGGGCTGGAGGGATAGCTCCGTGGCACAAGTGCCTGCCTGGCAAGTGCAAAGTCGTGAGTTTGAACCCTGGTCCTGCAAATAAATAAATAAATAAATAAATAAATAAATAAATAAATAAAATTGGCCATCAAATGGCAGCTTTCTTATGAATTTAATTTTTTCAAACCTGATTTGTTTGTTTCTATGTCAGCATTATAGTCCTATGGCATTGTCTATGTATGTATTTCTAGTTTTTGTGCTTATTCTTGAGATTTTTTTGCAGGGGAGTGGGGAGTACAGGGGATCAAACTTGGGACTTTGTGCTTGCCAGGCAGGTGCTTATGCTGCTGAGCTATCTCCCTGGCCCTACTACTCTTGAGAATCTTAAAGAAGTTCAGTGTATGGTAGCTTTTTTTAGTTTCTGGAATTTAGTTTCTCCTTAGTTAAAAATTACTTCAGGCTGAGTGTGATGCCACATGGTTGTAATCCCAGCACATGGGGAGGCTGAAGCAGGAGGGTGGCTGGGAGTTCAGTGCCAGCCTGAACTGCATAGCTGACCCTATCTCCAAAAGACCAAAAAAAAAAAAAAAAAAAAAAAAAAAAAAAAAAAAAAAAAAAAAAAAAAAAAAAAAAAAAAAAAAAAAAAAAAAAAAAAAAAAAAAAAACAAAAACAAAAAAAAAAAAACTACTTTAAGCGAATAAACCTCAAGGCAGAGTCAAAAGAGGATAAAAATTTCTACTGGGAAGTGGCAGCAAAAGCAGTGTGGGTTTTGGCAGAGCAGTCAGTCTCCTCTTCCCTGCCAGTCAGTTATATGGTGACCCTCGGTTTCACAAGTACAGAACACAAAGTAACTGAATTGTTTTATTTGCTTATTTTTATGTATTTTAGTACAGGGTCTACAGGGTGTCACTACACAGATCAGATTTGTAGAGATCCTCTTGTTTTCACCCTCCCAAGTGCTGGGATTACAGGCTCAGGCCACCATGACCAGTCTCAGACCAGTCTCAGTTGCTGTCTCAGCATGCACCAGGGACAGGGCCAGCACAGCCTGCTGGAATTGAACCCCTGTGTCTGCCTAAGTAGGCACTTTAATCCACAGAACTATTTGGCCGGCCTTTCTGAATTTCTTATATTCATACTTTGCAGTGTTTACAGGCAGAATTCCAAGAAGCCAGTGCAGAAAGTGTCCATTACAAAGCAATCCCCTTACTATTCTTCCATTTTTTGTTTTGGTTTTTTTGAGACAGGTTTTCCCCATGCAGTTCAGATTGGTCTTGAGCTCATTTTGGACCCCAGGCTGGTCTCAATCACAGTGATCCTCCTGCCTCAGCCTTCTGAGTGCTGGGGATTATAGGTGTGTGCCACCATGCCCTTGCTTGTTTATGATTTTTTTTTCTTTTTTTGGTGGGGGTTGGGGGTTGAACTTAGGACCTTGCACTTACCAGGCAGGCATTTAAGCCACTGACCTAACTCCCTTTGTTTATGATTTTTTGAGACAGGGTTGCACTGTGTAGTTGAGACTGGGCTTGAATTCATTATGTAGCCCAGGCTAGTTGCAAACTCATGGTGATCCTCCTGCCTCAGTCTCACAAGTGCTGAGATTCTTAGTTTCACTTTTTAATTTAAAATGTAGGGCCAGCCTGATCTCTCAGTGGAATAAAGCACCTGCTTAGGCAGACACAGCAACTGGGGTTCAGTCCCCAGCATGCCATGTGGTGCCAGGCAGATGCAGTGGCCAGGGTTCAATCCCCAGCATGCCAGGCTGGGCAATTGAGACTGGGCATGGTGGTGCATGCCTGTAATCCCAGCCCTTTCGAAGCTGAAAACAGAATCACTACAAGTCAGATCTATATAGTGAGACCCCATAGACTCCATAGACCCTGTCCTAAATACATAAAAAATAAAATAAAATAAAATGTATATGCCAGTATGGTATTGTCTGTCCCAATCTAGTCTGTTTATTTAGATGCAAAAATTATCTTTTTTACCACTTAATAAAGTGTTAGGGTATACTTTTCAGTTTGAAAAGTATGAGCTTATTTGATTCTCGCCTCTTTTCCCTTACTCCGTTTTCCATTAAGAAAATGTCATGGACATAGCTCAGTGACAGTTCCAGTCTGGCAAGTTCAAGGCCTTGAATTCTATTCCTGGTTAACCCTCTGTGCTCCCCCACCCCCCCAAAAAAGGATGCAGCTCACTGCAGTTGTTTGCTTAATTTTATTTATTTGTTTTGTTTTTTTGTTTCTGTTGCAGTACTAGAGATCAAACTCGGGACCTTGCATTTGCTAGGCAGGCATTTAAGTGCTGAGCTATCTCCTTGGTACTTAATTTTATATAAGCATGCTCTTTGAGACTAAGCAAACCTAACTGGTTTACAGTGTGAAAATAAAATATCAAGACTGTTTTTGAAGTAGTTTCAAGCACCACAAGTGAGTATTCTCCAGGGAAACAGGAAATAGGTCATTGAAAAGCAACCTTAGGAAGAAAAATGTCATGATCACACAGAATTCTACACCTGTCCTCTCATGACACTGAGCAGCAGTCAGGGGCGGACCCTCTTACTTTTCAAGGGTCCTAATCTGAGCAATGTATTACGTATGTCTACAATGAAGCTTGGCTGATTAAGATGTTGTTGCCCTGATGTACTCAATTTATAGTTTCTAACCAAGTGTATTAGGGTTCACTAGAGGAACAGATTTAATTTAAAAACATAAAATTTACAAAGCAGGCTTACAGTGCCTGCCTGCAGTGAAATGGAGGAGTGCAGAAGGGTTATGTGTGTGCTGCAGAGCCAGAGGATCCTGTCCCATCTTCCCTTTTTGATAAGTCACCATCTAGGCACACCCAGAACTGTGCTGAACCAATGCACTGAGCATTTGTGAATCAAGTTGACACAAGCATCACACTAGGTAAAATCATGTTTTAAAAAATCTGTTCTTTTAATAAAGTCAGGTTAGCCAAGAGAACATTTTCCCTATTCAGCATTTCTACAGTTGAGTTTGGTTAATGGGGATTCAACTTTCTGGTGATTGTCATTATCTGTTGAAAGTCATTCACTTATTTATTTATTTATTTATTTATTATTTTTTATTTTTTTGTCTTTTTGAGACAGGGTCTGGCTATGTAGTTGAGGCTGGTCCTGAGCTCACTTTTGTAGCCCAGGCTGGTCTTGAACTCTCACCGATTCTCCTGCCTCAACCTCCCGAGTGCTGGGATTACAGGCATGCGCCACCACGCCCGGCTTCACTTATTTATTTTATTTTGATTTTTTGGGGCGTGGGTACTAGGGATTAAACCCAGGACCTTGGCCCAGAGCTATATCCAAGCCATTTTTGAGATGGGGTCTCAGTGTGCAGTTCAGGCTGATCTTGAGCTTATTTTGTAGCCTAGGCTGGCCTCAAACTCATAGCTATTCTCCTGACTCAGCCTTCTGAGTGCTGAGATTACAGGTATAAGCCACCATGCCTGCTCATTTAATTTTTTTTTTTTTTTTTTTTTTAATTTTGAAACAGGGTCTTGCTAAATTGCTCAGGCTGGGGTAGAACTCACATTGCTCAGATCACTTGTACGCACTCCAGTACCTGGCTGTTTTTGTATCCCAGGTGGTCTTTAATTTGTAGCAATCTTTAGACACCAGAATGCTAAGATTTCAAGCCTCGCGCTTGGTTTCTTGAAAGATTTATTTTTTCCTCTTTTCTTCACTTATGCCAAAATTGTCTGTTTTCCTATCAGAATTGGAAGTAGTTCTAGATATGAGAAACATAAGGTTCTGGGACAAAGTGACTTCCCTAAATCATAAAGCTAGTTTGTACAGAACATACTTTTAATAAAGTCAGGTTAGCCTAGGTAGAAAAATAACACCAAGCATGAGGTTAGAAGATAGAGATTTAGATTTTGCCTGTTATATGTTTAGTACCTGTATGGCTGGGGAGGTTTCCTGATATGTCAGTTTCAGTTTTCTCAATGCTAAAATGAAGATGTGAAGTCACAGAGTCCAACATTCTGCACTTCATGCATGGATTGGCTATTGGGCATTTCCTTAGATTTGATTGTGCCCTAGATGCTGGGACTGGAGATAGACACTGTATATAATTTCCCCCAGAATTTACAATCAAGTAGGAAAGATAGTTTTCAAGTATTGCACCATAGATTCTGTGATAGAGAAAGATGCAATGTGCTATAGGAGCAGAGGACCAGTACAGATAGCCAGGCACTAGGGAGAGACCTCAGGATGGCTAAGGGAGGTGATGCTGAAGAGCTGGGGTCAGTATGTACCAGAATTACTCCTTTCTCATGACACACACTGCTAATAGATCAATGGGTGGCCCTCTAAAGGAGAATGAGGAAGAAGGGCTAGTAAAATGAGAAAACCTGGAGAGAAGCCTACGGTATAGTTGTGCTGCACAGCTGTATTTCCCTCACTTGGAGGGTTGAGAAAAGAGGATCGATCACCTTGAGTTTAATGCCAGCCTGGACTACATGGTGAGTTCAAGGCCAGCCTGATGTGCATAGCCAGGCCCTATCTCAAAACTGAAACAAAACAAAATAAAATGGAAAATCTGGAGAGAATGGTGCTATGAAGGGCAGAAGGAGAATGAGTGGTTTATGCAGAGTGAAAACTTAACTGTATCAGATTGTTACTTTCTCCAGTATTTGTTTTGAGAGCTTGGTAGGAAAGTGTTGTATTTTGCAGTGTGAGTTCATTGTTGATTTCAGTGAGATGGTCAGTAAGCTATGAGGGGCCACAGGCTATGGGGGAAAGGCAAGCAGAAAAGATGAATAATTGTCTGATGCTAAATCCAAGGTTACAGTTTTCAAGGCCAGTGTAATCTGTAGAGGCAAGAAAGCCATACAAGTAGGATCTAGTTAAAAGGAAAGAAATGAAGTAAAAAAGGAAAAGATAATTTGGAGAGAGCAACCAGTTTATAAGGCCACCTTTATTTTTAGATAGCTCTGTTGGTGTATCCTTAGCAGCCAGCACTTAGAGCCCTGGGATCTGGCTGGTATCCAGGCCATCGAGATTAGCACAAATGGAAGGAAATGGGTTGGAGCCTTAAGTAGGTAACTTTTGTTTTTGAGACAGGATCTTTCTGTATAGTGTAGGCCGCCTTGAACTCACTATGTAGCCCAGGCTACCCTCAAACTTTTGTCTGTCCTTCTGCCTCAGCCTCCCACGTGCTGCAATGACGGGTGTGTGCCACCATGCAGGGCTCCAGATTTTTTTGTTTGTGTTTTTTAGTCTAGAAATAAACCATCAGGGCAGGGAGACAGCTGTGTGGCACAAGTGCCTGCCTGGCAAGTGCAAGGTCATGAGTTTGAACCCCGGTCCTGCCAAAAAAGAAAAGAAAAAAAAAAAAAAATTGAGTGGAAATAAACCATCAATATAGAAGAGACATGGAAGTTACTTCCTGGTAGCACTTAGTTCAGTGCCTAGAATATTAAATGTTTTAACACATTGGCACTGTGGCTGTAATTAGTATATGTTGCTGTTTGGTAACTGAGATTTGAATTGGACTGTTGCTTTGGGCTTGAATTCCCAGGGGTTTATGTGTGACATCAGGCAGCTTGTACTAGTACTCAGGAGGTCTTCAGTTATATTAGTACAAAGAAAGGTGTTGATTTATTTATTATTTATTTATTTTTTGGCAGGACCAGGGTTCGAACTCACAACGTTGCACTTGCGCCATAGAGCTATCTCCCCGGCCCCAGAAAGATATTGACTTAACAGATCAGATGTCATCATATTAGAAAACATTAAAGTGGTATAAAAATTGTAATTAGCTAAATTGTGGCACAGCAGTTGTAAATGCATATTATGTATACTAGCAATGGGATTCTTGTGAGACTTCCATGTTAAAATTTAGAGAATTAATTACTAACTATACACAAATTAAGTTTCTCTTAATTTAATGAAATAAATTTGTTGAATATTGTAATATTTACAATTGATATAGTACTAATAATTGCTGTTTTATTTGAAAAGTAATTATTTAGATTCAAGCAACTAATTAGATTTATAGACTTTTCTTTTGTACCAGTAATTTAACTCAAGGCTTTGCATTTGCCCAGCAGGTGCTATACTGCTGAGCTATATCCCCAGCCCCTACTTACAATTTTTAAATGAATTTTATTAGTAAAAAGACTGATAAAAGTGATTAGATCAGTTTTTACCATCAGTAGGTCAAGTGAGCAGGGATGTGTTAATAGTTATATTTAGGGAAGATGGCACAAATCATTAGCTCTCTCAATCGTCCCTCCATCCATGTCCGTCCAATCAATCCATCCATCCATCTGTAGCACTGCAAATTGAACCCAAAGCCTTTGTGCTGAGTTCAGACAGTGTCTTGCTAAGTAGCTAAGTTGCTCAAGCTGGGTCAAATTTGCGATCCCTTGCCGGGTGTGGTGGCGCACACCTGTAATCTCAGCACTCTGGAGGCGGAGGCAGGAGGATCGGTGTGAGTTCGAGACCAGCCTGAGCTACAAAAGTGAGCTCAAGGCCAGCCTGAACTGCATAGTGAGACCTTGTCTCAAAAAGACAAAAAAAAAAAAAAAAAAAATTTGCAATCCCTGCCTCCTCAGCTTCATGAAGTATTGGGATTATAAGGATGTACCACCACACCTTTCCTGCCTCTTGTTAGCCTGCACTCCTCGAGGACAGCAACTCTTTCTTAATCCTCTTTGCATGCTTAACATTAGGCAGAGCACCTGAGATAGTAGGCTCTTAGTAAATGTTAGCTAAATTAAGGCAATTATGTTAGCAGCTGGAGAGTGGGGGACATGGAAGGCAATTAGCTATAAACCTAACTTGTTAAACAATGTTTTGGGCAGATAATGAAATTGTAAGCATTGAGTGTGATGTTTACCTGGGTCAAATATTATATTTACAAACTAATTGGCTTCTAGCTTTGTTTAGATATTTATCTTTGATGCAAATGTGTAAATGTTGCCACATTTTTACTTTTAACTATGGTATGGTTTTAGTTGGTTAGTAATATATAGTCATATAAATGCATAATTCATAGCTGTACAGCTCAGTAGATCATCAAAAGTGAAAATGCCTGAGTAAGCACATTCAGTTCATGAAATAGAATGTTACCCTCTCAGTAATTTTGAAAATTTTATTTCATTGTGAACATTCATACATTCATTGGTTTTTACATTATGCTTAAAAGCTATCATCCCAAAAAAAAAAAAAAAAAAGCTATCATCCAAGTCTTTTTTTTTTTTTTTTTCTGCTAAAATATACAAGATCAAGAGGAGGGTGCTATAGTGGAGTGCACACTTAGCATGTAGGGTCCTGAGTTCAGGCCCCCCTCCCCAAGTGTTAAGATGCACAATTTTGGTAAATCAAATTTTACCATAACCACTGAGGTGGCATTAAGTACGTTCATATCTTTGTGTGATCATCATCACCTTCCTTGTCCTGTACTTTTTTATTTTCCTGAACTATAACTTCCCATTAAACAATTCTGTCCTTCCTTCCAGTCTCCAAGCCCCGGCTAAACATCCTGTTTTCTGTTGACTTGTGCTTGACTGCTGTCGGGGCCTTGTGTCTGTGACATAAGTGGAATCATTCTTGGTACCTCAAATGAGTTTATGTAACTGCCATATTTCTCTTAGTGATGTCTTCAGGGTTCCTTTGTATTGTACCTTGTACCAACATTTCCTGCCTTTTAAGAATTTGAATATTATTATTGATATAATAATATCATTATGTGGCTATATATACTTCATTTTGTTTATCCATTCATCCATTGATGGACTTTTAGGCTTAATCTCACCTTTTGGTTATTGTGAATAACACTGTTATGAACATATTGTAGATAGATATGTAAATATTCATTTAGTGCCCTAATTTAGTGCCCCCCCCCCAACTGGGGATCGAACTCAGGACCTTGCACTTGCCAGACAGGCACTTGTGTCCCTGAACTATCTCCCCAGCCCCCTAGTTTAGTGTTTTAAATAAATGTATTTGCATGGAGGTACTGGAAAACTGAACCCTGGGCCTAAGCAAGTCTTCTACTGCTGAGATGCATCTCAAGTCCCTTGTTCTGAGATGAGGTCATACTAAGTTGCCCAGCCCTGACTTGAATTTGTAATCCTCTTGCCTCAGCCTCCAGAGTAACTAGATTTACTACATGTGCTGCTACACCCGACTCTCCTTTCAGATCCTGTGTTGTATGTTAATTTTATTTTTTTGAGGAACTGTTATATTTTCCATGTAACTACACCACTTTATTTTGAATTTTCATACTCTTCCAGGTTTTATTTGTAGACTTTGGTGAGCTTGAATCAAAGAAAGCTGTAAAAAAGATACTTACGTTTTGTCTTTTTGAAATAGGTTTTACTGTGTGATCCAGGGTAGCCTAGAACTTGTTATATAGCTTAAGCTGGTCTCAAATTCACAATCCTCCTGCTCAGCTTCCCAAATGCTGGGATTACAGGTGCATGCCCCTGCGCTTGGCCAGAATGTGTTCTGTTGGGTGTGACAGGACAAGGAGGAAGTGCTCATGGAAGCACATCCCTTTGCCAGTACCTAATGTAGACCTTTAGGTGGCAGACAGAAGATGCTGGAAGTAGGAGATTGATGGGGGTAAGTCCAGGTAGGTAGCAGCAGGCTCTAGTTGGGAAGGTTAAGGCCCAGAGTAGGATTTCCTTTAATTTAGTCCCCCACAGGTTGACACCATGATATTATGCATCTGCCTTGTGAAGTTGGATGACTTTGTATGATTGATCTCCAGAGAAGGTGGAAGAAGCACTGCTATACCACCAGAACGAGCCAGCTGTGGGCCACAGGGATGGCTGGGTATGCATCTGCTTGTACCCTGTACCCATTAGCACCAGACTGGTCTGGTGCCAAATGACTGGTGCTTATAAATTTAGGTACACTGTCAATCTGTATGGGATGAGGTCATAAATGCAGTCAAAGGATTCCAATTTCTCTATGATGGGCAGCATGTTCTGGCTGCTCTTTGCATTGACACAGGGCTTCATTAGGAAATTGGGCTAGAACTTAGTTCCAGCTCTCTCATCATGGCCATGAAAACAGTAGTGCTGAGAACCTGCTCCATAGCTTTGGGGTGATTTTCTACTCCTGGTGCACCAGGGTCATCAAATTCAGCTGCAGTTGCCCTTCCTTGGCCTTGAAAGTCATGTCAGTGAATTGCTACTCATTATGGACATTTCAGTCAGAGAGGTGTTTTTGTTTCTGTTTTTTGGTGATTCTGGGGATTGAACACAGGGGCACTATACCACTGAGCTATATTCCCTACCCCTTTTTTGCTTCTATTTTGTGGTATTGAAAGTTGAATCTAGAACTACTTAATTTTTCTGCCACATCCTCAGCCTAGTTATGGGGTTGCTTGCATGTTTGATTTTTTTTTTAAATTGTTTTTAGCTTATTATTATTAATCTTTTTAAAGGACTGCATCTTACTGTATAGTTCAGGCAGACCTTGAACTCACTATGTAGCCTAGCCTGACCTTGAACTCACAGTGATCCCCCTGCCTCAGTCTCCCAAGTGCTGGGATTACAAATGTAGATCACCATGCCTAGCCTAAATTTTTTTATTTTCATTTGTGTGGTACAACTTTGCAATATTATACATTCATTGTGGGGAGTTGTTACATGTATATAAAAACACATCTTAATTTTGGTTTTTCTTTCCTTTTTGAGACAGGGTCTCACTATGCAGTTCAAGTTGGCCTTAAGCTTACTTTGTAGTCCAGGCAGTCCTGAACTTGCAGTGGTTCTCCTGCTCCTGCTTCTAGAGTACTGGGATTATAGGCATGTGCTACCACACCCATCCTCAAGTATTAATTCTTTTTCACTCCCCTACTAGTTTCCCTCCTCCTCCATCTTGCCCTCCTCATTTGCAAAACATCTATCTCTCTGTTTTCTATTGTATTTTATTTTGCCCCTTTATTTACACTTTGGGTTTCTCATGTAGGAGAAACTATGTGATATTTAAGCTAATGTGCCTGATTTACTTCACTTAACATAGTTGTGAAGTACATCCATTTCCTGCATCAAATTTGTCCTTTTTTTTTTTTTTTTTTTCTTCAGTGTATTTTGATCCTCCTGTTTTCAGCCTCCCAAGCACAGGGATTATAGGCACAAGCCATCATGCCCAGTGTCAGTCACTGTCTCATTGTACACCCGGGTTAAACAGCCCACTGAAGATAAAATCCTAGTCCCTGCATCTGCCTACACAGGTACTTTTTAATCGGATTAGCTATCTGGCTGGCCCAAAGTTTTTTGTTTTGTTTTGTTTTCTTTTCTTTTTTGGTGGTACAGAGGATTGAGCTCAGGACCTTGCCCTTGCCAGGCAGTGGCTTATACCACTGAGCAATCCTTCCTGCTTGTCCTTCTTTATAGTATAGAGTGTTTTTTTTTGTTGTTGTTGTTTGTTTGTTTGTTTTGTTTTTTGGGGACAGGGCTTCACTGTAGTGTAGATTACCCTTGAATTCCTTTATGTGGCTGAACCTGGCCTCAAACTTATGGTGATCATCCTGTCTCTGCTTCCTGAGTGCTGAGATTATAGATGTACACTACCACGCCCTGACACTACACTCTGTGTACTTTTTTTTTTATTCATTTATCTGCTGATAGACATGTAGGCTAGTTCTAAGATTTAGCATTATAGCAAGGCATGATGGCTCATGCCTGTGATCTCAGCACTGAAGAGGCTGAGGCATATTATTGTAAATTCAGGGAGATCCTGTCTCAAAAAAAAAAAAAAAAAACAATTGTGCTACTATAAATGTGGATATCATGTATCACTGTAATATTTCTTTAACTCTTTGAAGAAGATTTGTTGGAGAGGAATAGCTGGATCAAGTGGAATTTCTAGTTTTAGTTTTTTGAGGAATCTCCATACTGATTTCTTCAGTGACTGTACAGAGATTATAGAAGTATTTATTTTTCCCTGCAGCCTCACCAGCATTTGTTATTGTTTGATTTCTTTCTTTCTCTCTCTCTCTCTCTCTCTCTCTCTCTCTCTCTGAAACAAGGTCTTGCTATGCAGTTTAGGCTGTCCTTGAGCTCACTTTGGAGCCCAAGATGGTCTCAAACTCACACTGATCCTTCTGAGTTGGACATTCTTTCTGGATAAATGGAATCTCAGTGTTGTTTTAATTTGCATTTTTATAATGGCCATTGATGTTGAACAGTCTTTCATGTATTTACTGAGCTGGCAATATTTTTTTTTTTTTCTTTATGTAGGTTATACCCTATTGGTTGTTTCTTTTGCTGTGCAGCTTTTTAATTTAATGTGATCCCACTAATTAATTCTTTATTTTTGTTTTTTTAATTTTTAGTGCAGGGCTACAAGGTCTCACTACACAGATCGGACTCATAGTGATTCTCCTGTTTTCAGCCTCCCAAGCACTGGGATTACAGGCATGGGCCACCATGGCTAGGCTCATTTGTGGGCTCAGTCCACTCCAGCCAGAGCAGGAATCGAACCCCTGGCCCTTGTGTCTGCCTAAGCAGGTGCTTTAATCCACTGAGCTATGTGGCCGACCCCTGTTTTGTTGTTTAAATAAAGGAGGGCTTTATTGCTCTGCATGGGCATAGGAGGGCTTCCTGTAGAGAAGCAAGGAACTTATGAGAAGTGGAAGTTCAGAAAGGGATTTTTATTGGGTTGGACTAGAAGTTGAGTTTGAAGGGCAGGTGAAGCATTGCATCAGGAGAGGATCGGAGGGTTGGCATGTGTACAAAAAGGAGACAGACTATTTTGGGACAAGAACATTGTAGGGATCCGTAAATGTAGGGATCCATTGATCTTACTGTGAATGGTTCAACCCCAGGGAGACATGGCAATGGGAATGAGAAAGATAGACAAGATGAAAAGTTGGGCTAGGTGGTTGTCAGTCTGCCTGATGGGCAAGACTAACTCAACTCACACAGAAATAATCCTTTATTTATAGTTATACAAAGTTGGCACCCCATGACACAAGGCTACCCAGCAACCAATAGCTGGCCTGAACCAAACAGGATGTTTTTCTCAGCACTAGGGTAGCTTTCTGCTCTAGGCACAGAGGCCCAGTCCCGCCTACACACACTTGATCAAAGTCCTGGCTTTCTGCAGCTCCCAACAGAACATGGAAGGTGGCCTGGAAGTGACATGTTTGGGAACCCAACATCATGTTGAATCATCTGCCATAATGACCCTGGTGGAGTTCCATATAGGCAGAAACCCATCATTCCTGTCTTTTTGTTGATAAGGGATGATGACTCTCTCAAGCTGCTTCCTGCTGACAGGGCAACATGGGGTGGAGGCTGTAGTAGTTGTAGGGATGGCAGGTCAGACCCATAATATAGAAGCTGGTGCCAGGGGCCTTGACCAGGGCAGGGAGCTCTCTAGTAATGAAGTCCCATATCTTAGGTTGGAAAAACTTAAAAAATGTTTAAAAAGACAGGGTTCTGTAAGTAAGAAGACAATGATCATGGTGAGGGCCTAGAATGGGAAGGATAATAGGGTGTCAGGTGCCAAGGATTAACCACTATCAAGAAAGGACAGACAATTGGGCCATGTTTTGTTTTTTGTATTCATCCACAATGATCTTTTTATGACTTGTTATCTCTCTTTAGGGATGACTGGGCATAGTTTTATACATCTTGTGGCTGTACTTTTCCCCTGGAGGTTTAAGACCAAGTTGAAGTGAGATCTGTATTAATTAAAATTAGCCTTTTCCTATCTATCAAGGCCAGTTAATCTCCTCAGGGTTTACCTTAAAGCCAAACTAGTGCTTCTCAGTACTTCTGTCAGTGTCAGCCACTGGGATGAGTCACAGCCATTACTTGACCAAGTTGCTTTTTGTGAAATCTTGGGAGAGTTCTTTTCTCCTGTTAACTCTCCACAGGCACACTGTACAGCATAGACTCATTTTACTCTATGGTCATATAATCTCCTTGATCAGAAAACTAGGGACTTTATTGAGTTATAGGATGTCACTGTAAAGGTTTTCTTACATCCTAGGTCCAAATTAGCCTCGGACCAAATTGGCGAGGGCCAAAACTGACTGTCCTCTTAGCCCATCTGTCTTTCTAATTTTTGGTTTCAGACCTCAAGTGTTGAACATGCAGAAGAGAAAGTTAATGCCATTATATTGTAGTGGGAGCAACATACTTATTCATTCTTGATGTTATTGGGATTTTGTTCAGGAAGTCTTTCCTATGTCTTTAAGAGTTTTACTTATTTTATTTTCCAGTAGATTGTTTCTGTTTTAATACTTTAATCGTTGACCCATTTCAATTTTAGTTTAGTACATGATGAGAGATAAGGGTCTAGATTTGATCTTCTGCTTGTCGATAGCCAGTTTCTCCACTGTCATTGTTAACGAGGCAGTCTTTCCTCTGGTTTGTTTTTGGCCCCTCAAGATCAGATGGCTGATGGGTTGGTTTCTGCATCCTTCATCCTGTTCCATCAATCCACATTTCTGTTTTTGTGCAAGTAGCATGTGTTGGTTTAAAGGCCTGTTTCAAATACACCCTTGAAAGCAAAGCACACGATGAAAGTTCGCTAGCTTTCTTGTTCTAAAGATAGAATGCTAGTAGAGATGCTTGGTTATATTTTGGAGGGTGGATAACTGAACATATTTGTTTGTTTGTTTGTTTGTTTGTTTGTTTGTTATGGCCGGCTCAGCCTTCCCTGGGGTATGGGGCTGGCACAGCATGTGGTGCAGAAGATCAAACTAGGTCCCTGCAGTTGTCTAAGCAGGCACTTTAGATCACTGAGCTGTGTCACTGGCCCAGATAACTGAACATTTGTAGCCATTTTCTCTCTCTGTCTCTATCCCTGTCTTTCTTTTTTTGATACCAGGAATCAAACTCCAGCTGGACAGACGCTGTGCCACTGAGCTGTATCTTCAGCTGCTATATTTTCTTACCATTAATCTCAATGCTTAGGCAGAGCACGGTGTGCCAGCCCCACCCCTGGGACAGCAATTGAGACTGGGCATGGTGGCATGGACCTGTAAACTCAGGGCTTGGGAAGTTGAAAACAGGAGAATCATTATGAATCCAATCTGCACCGTGTACTAAATGCAAAAATAATAATAATAATAATAACCACACACACACACAAAAAAAAAACAGTGTAAAAAGGAGCCTTTTTTAGTGGCTGATGGATTCTTGTTCTAGATAGGCAGAAGAGGATCCCCTATGGTTTAAGAGGCTGTCAATATTCAGGTATGAATGCAGTGGGCACAGATTAAATGAGATAAAGGACAGAGCTGGTACTCACCCTAAGGTACTCGCTTATTTCTTTTTCTTTTTTTTTTTTTGGTGTGTGTGTCTTTTTGCTATTTAACAATTTTATTTACTTAAAGATGGGTTATATCCCTACTGGTAAATGAGTCCCTAAGAGTACAGAGGCTTATATGTTAAATGGTGAGACTAAAATTATTTCCCTTTCTCCTAGTTGTGTTGTGATAGTAATAGTGGTCGTGAGTAGAAACATAGGTAGGGTCCCTCTATTGCACTTACAGTGTACCAGACAAAGTACATTTTACATGTATCAACTTATTTAATCCTCACAACAACCCTGTGAGGTATCTGTTACTATCTCCATTTTACTGATGAGGATGGAAGTGCATAGAGGTAGTAACTGATTAAGAACGAGTAACTAGTCAGTGATAGAGCTAGGAATTGATCTGAGGCAGCCTGGTGCCAGGCTTCTTTCTCCTAATCATAACACTGTGCTGCACTTATTTGACACCCATGTAACTAAAGGGAAACATGAGATAAAAAATGCTTTCAACATCTTTGTGGGTTCTGTGGAACTTACTATTTACTCATTCAATGCTCCATGTAGAATCAGTGATTACAGAGAGAACATTTAAATCCCAAAGCATTCATTCTTGTTTTCAAACTAGTATTTTCAGATCTGTTCTCCATCTGAAGCCTTGCATTTAGACAAAGTACACTTGAACTTTTTAGTTGAATTGTCAGATCTAGAGCTTACAGACAGGATATTGCCATTGAATATTTAGACTGTATGTGCCAGCCTTTTGAAGCAGTAATTTGGACACATCACAGTGTTTCCACCAGAGTACAACAGTAGAGGTTCTGACTTCAAAGTCTGTTTGTGTTTTATATGGATCCTTGTAGGTAGGCCATTTCTTCACAAAATGGAACCAATCTTACATGAGTTCTACAAAGTTTTTAAAGCTCTTTAAGAAATGTATAAGCATGTTGAAGTAGAATTATGAACAATGCAAAGTGTTACCTTTCTGTAGACTTGTGATAAGTGGATAAATAAAATAGCCTGCTCATTTTTAAATGCTTAAAGTTCAAGGCCAGAGAGCCTCCTTTTAATCTTACAGAATTAGTTCTCACTTGGGTAGAACTCTACCATTGAGCCACATCTCCAGCTAACTTGGACACAGATTTATATACTCATCTAAGTCTGGCTTACAGTAATAATAGCTACTGTTTAGTTTTAAAATACTCTGTTTTCTTCTTATGACTTAGGTTTTGTGAGCTGACTGCTGCAGAACATAGGATAGACCTAGTATTTGGGTCAGACATGTGTTTGACTGGAGAAAATCATAGAGGATGAGAGGAATAAATCAACATTTCTTACTCAACAAGTATGAATTTTATGGAAGCAGGTGACTTTCTCACATTAATTTTCTCCCCTAGGTCTATAAGGGACTAGACATCATCACCAACAAGGTTTCTGCCCAAGAGCAGAGAATCTGCCAGCACCACATGATCAGCTTTGTGGATCCTCTTGTGACCAATTACACGGTGGTGGACTTCAGGAACAAGGCGACAGCTCTGATATCCTTAAGTCAGCAATTAGGCTTAGTATGCAGCTTAACCTAAGCAAGGAGTTTTCTTTCTAGTGGCACTTTCTTTTCAGTGGGCACCAGCAACTATCTACCAGGAGGTAGCATCACCATCAGATCTGTGTGAATTGAAAGAGTGCTTGCTATTCCAAGTCTTATCCTCAGACCTCATCCTCATCATCCCTGCAGACCGGGTAGGTCCCACTCCAGACCTACTGAATTGGAATCTGCAATACAGCAGGAAGCTGAGGCAATGCTTATGTACAGTACAATTTGGGAAGAGTTTTAGTGATAAGAGTATCGATTTAGGACTGCCTTTTTTTTTTTTCCGGTCTCTTTAAGACAGAGTCTCACTTTGCAGCTCAGGCTGGCCTTCAGCTCATTTTGTAGCCCAAGATGGTCTCCAACTCCCAGTGATCCTCCTGTCTCAGCCCCCCTGAGTACTAAGATTCCAGGCATGCACCACGACACCCAGCAAAACTGCTTTTTTTTTTTTTTTTCTTTTATTCTTTTTTCAAGGAAGGGCTTATTTAGCTCAGGCCATACTCTGCTGGCTCCAAAGCACAGTGGCACATGGCAGAGGGCAGCAATTCATGGAGGTAAAAAAAACAGAAAAACAGCCAAAGCAGAAAGGGAGATGTGCCAGCCCCCCTACCTGTTTTTTCTTTGTTTTGTTTTGTATTTTTAGAAAGGGGTCTACAGGATGTTCAGGGTCTCACTACTAGATGGACTCATAGTGATCTGCCTGTTTACAGCCTCCCAAGAGCTGGTATTACAAATGTGCACCACCATAGGCTGAGGGAGGAGAATTGGTGCGAGTTCGAGGCCAGCATGGGCTACAAAAGTGAGCTCAAGGCCAGCGTGAACTGCATAGTGAGACCCTGTCTCAAAAAGACAAAAAACAAACAAATGTGCACCACCATACCCAATCTCAATTGCCATCACAATGCGCCCTGGCATGGGTGGGGGCTGGCACAGCAGGCCCAGGGATCAAACCTCTGGCCCCTGTGCCTGCTTGCAGGTACTTTAATTTGAGCTGTTTGGCTGGCACTAAAACTGCCTGTTTTGACCAAGTGAATTTTGTGGGATAAGCACACTGAGCTTTTTGGTGGGTATGTAACATTAAACTTTTAAGTATAACAGAATTCTATTTAAAGTTTCAAATGGATTTTGGGGTAGGAGAGGGCTAGAAAGATAGTTCTGAATATGACTAAGAAGATTTTGAAAAAAGGAATATTACATGGGGGACTACTATTTATTTATTTACTTACTTATTTTGGCTGTCTCACTTTGCCTTTAGGGTGGGTCTAGGGATTGAACCAGCATCCCCTGTGCCTGACCAGGATTGCCTGCACAGGTGCTTCAACCACTGAGCTAACCAGAAAGCCCTCTATCCTTCTATATTTTAAAATCCTACTTTCCTTTAGCATATGAGCTGCCAGGTCTTAGAACATTGAAAAGTGATAACAGCTATAAGTAGCATAGAGTTTATATGAGATGAGATATAATTTTAAAAGACAGTCAATTAAAAATTTAAAAATTGGGCCAGGGAGATAGCTCAGCAGTCTAAAGCACCTGCTTAGGCATCCGCAGGGACCACAGTTGGATCCCTGGCACCACATGCTGCTCCAGTCCCAACCCTTGGGCAGGCTGAGTCGGCCATAAGATAAACAATTAAATAAAGTTTAAAAAATAAATAAATAAAATAAAAATTAAAAAATGATTGTAGTGAAAGACATTGTTTCAGACACACTTATCCTGTCTTTCTTGCCACATTCTGGAAGTCCTCTTTCACAAATGTTTTTAGCTGCCTTAATGTCCTGAATCAATTCAAAATATTTAATTTACCTTTAATGATCAGTTTGACTTTGGGAAAAAGCCAGAAATTGTATGGTGCCAGATCCAGTGGATAAGGTAGATAAAAACATACCATAATGTTTTTATTTTTATTTTTTTAGGGTGAGCAGGCTTTTATTTTTTGTTTTTATTTTTGGTTGTGGGTATTGAACACAGGAGTCACTGAATCGTATCCCTAGTCCTTTTTTTTTTTTCCGGAACCAGGGATTAACTCAGGACCTTGCACTTGCCAGGCAAGTGCTTATTCTACTGAGCTATTTTCCCTGGCTCCTCATACCTTATTTTTGAGACAGGATTTCATGAAATTTCCCAAGTTGGAAATCTCATTAAGTTGTGATCCCTCTGCCTCAGCCTCCCACATAGCTGGGATTATAAGCATGTGCTATAGTTCCAGCCCCTGGCTGCTTTTTTTAAGAAAGATGGGTTTTATATAAATAGGTATAAATCTGTATAAATCTTTGCCTCTAGTAACAGAGGCTCAACTAGAATAGCTTAAATCCATAAGGGTTTGTTCTCATATGAAAGCCTTGCTGTAGGCTGTCCAGAGCCAGTGTTTGGGTTCTGTGGAGTCAGCAGGAGTCCAACTCCTCAGTCTCTGGTTTCAGCCTCCTAGCAAGCATTTTCCATCCTCAGGGTCATAGGAAAGCTACCAAAAGCCCTACATTGGGAGGCAGCACTGAGTTCACATGAGTGTGGCAATCCAGATGGGAGCTAGTTACCCAAAATACCAGTTGTATAACCATGAGACCAGAGTACTAGAGCTTGGAGCCACCATGACTTCTTTTGCATGATCGTGTCTCTGTCTCTGTCTCTTTGTCTCGTGTGTGTGTGTGTGTGTGTGTGTGTGTGTGTGTGTGTGAGTCCCTTCTTGGCTCTTGTCTCGGCCTAAGAAGTCTAAACTTACAATCCTAAAACTACATTATTGGAATTCCATCAAGTTAATTCCAATCTACCACTCCTAATGCAACCCACGGGGATAACAAAGTCACTAAGACATATATATATATATATAATTATTGGGGAGCCAAGGAGCCCTAAGTCCCACCATGAAGATGGCTTTCTGGAACCAAGAGGGTGACTCAGGGCTGCAGTCAGGTTTTATTCACTGGAGGAATGCCTTGTGAAGGGGAATTGTGGGAAGAAGGTCAACAGTGAAGGGAGTTGTGGGAAGGCGGTAGGCATTGAAGGGGATTGTGGGAAGAAGGTGAGCACTATGAGCTGGGCTAGGTAGGAGGCCTGCATTCACCTCTGCCATATTTAGAGATATGCAAAAGAAGTGATTTGCATTATGTTATTGTGATATCTAATATTTTGGGGGGTCTGGCACTTCAGCTCTGATGTGTAATCTTTTCAAGCCCCAGGAAGTCATAGCCTCTATCTCAAGGCTTGATCCCAGCTGACACCATGGAGCTTTGGCTCTTCGTCCTGTTATCATAGAAACACGCGTGCCATCTTCAAAAATTACCACCAGCACCTTGGCTAGACCAATACACACTGCTTAAGGCCGATTGAGAGGATAATGAGAAGTCCTAGCCAGCTCTGTACATTTTATTTTTTTTATTTTTATTTTTTTAAAGAATTTATTTTAGCTCTGTACATTTTAATACAAGGGAATAGGGTCAGGCTCAGTCAAAATGGAGGCAGTCGCTTTTCTTTCAAGGAGAGCTGCTCAGGCGGTCCTGTGTGTGTGTGTGTGTGTGTTTTAGCTTTTTTGAGATAGGGTCTTATTATGTAGTCCAGCCTAGCCTCAAACTCATGGAAATCGTCCTGCCTCAGCCTCCCAAGTGCTGGGATTAGCGACATGCATCACCACACCCAGATTCTGTATGTTCTTATGAGCCTGCCTTTTTGTTTGATGGCACTCAGCAGCAGCATTCACTATGTTTTTGATCATATCTCATAAAAGACATGAAAGAAGACTTTCACAAATGTTTTAGAAAGTGGCCAGAATGTTAAGTGTGTTCTTTACTGTAATGTCAAATTTAAACATTCACTGTATATATTGGTCACTCCTTGTATAATACTAGATAGCTCAGTGTGGTGGCACACACCTGTAATCCCAATACTTGGGAGGCTGAGACAGAAATATTGGTGCAATTTTGAGGCCATACTAGGCTACATAGTGAATTCAAGGCCAATCTGAACTACATAGCAAGACCTTGCTTCAAATGAACAAAAGCAGAAAATATTTAAGCACCCAAATTCCTCCTTACAGAATAATTACTCATAGATGCATTCTCATATAAACTAAATACTTTTCAGCAGTGAAAGTGAATGAATTATAGTTACATTCATCAGTCAAGGTGGAAGTATCTCAGAAACACTGTAAGCTGGTTGTGGTGGTGCATGCCTGTAACCCCAGCACTCTGGGAGTCTGGGGCAGCAGGTTGTAAGTTCAGTCTCAGCCCAGACAACTGACCAACTTAGTAAAAGCCTATGTCAAAGTAAAAAGGGGCTGGAAACAGCTCAGTAGGTTGACCCAGGGCTCTGTCCTGAGTATTGCAAAGAAAAGAAAGAAGGGCCAGCCAGGTACCTCACCAAATTAAAGCATCTGCTTAGGCAGAGCACAGTGGCTGAGGTTCCATTCCCACCATGCTGTGCCAGACTGCCCCTGGGGCACACTAAACCTTGATTGAGACTGGGCATGGTGGTGCATGCCTATAATCCCAGCACTTGGGAAGTTGAGGCAGGAGGATCTGTGTGAGTTCCAGACCTGCCTGGGCTACAAAAGTGAGCTCAAGACCAGCCAGACCCTGTCTCAAAAAAACAACAAAAAAAGAAACTATATATATGTGCTATATTACAGAAAGATATATGTTGGTGCCATTGTATGATGCAGAAAGATTAAAAAAGACAAAGCTAACTATACATTCCTATCAAAGATAAACACCAGTAATAATGTAGAAAAGGGAATCATATGGGGAGAGGGATAGCTCAATGGTATAAATACTTGCCTGGCAAACACAAGGTCCCAAATTCGATTTCCAGTATTTAAAAAAAAGGGGGGAGGGGATGAAAAAGATACTAAAAAAGCCAATTCAAAATGGCAGTTCTCTGAAGGGGGAACTAGGGGTCAGGACTAGAATGGATATATGGGCAACTTCAAACAAATTCATAATGCTCTGCTTATGTTGGGTTCATGGGCATTTGTTTTAATATTAGGCTTCATAATGTATATGTGTTCTTTTCTGTGTATGGAATATTTTATGATAAAAAAAAAAAATCAAGAGACAGAAAATAGTCCAGTAGGAACAATTTAAGAACAGACTAAACACCTAGGGGAAAATACTTGTAACATTAGAAATATAAGTATTAATATTCTGAGTATATGAAGAACTCTTGTAAATCAATACAAGAAATAGTCAAAGGTTATGAGCAGTATTTCACAAAGGAATAAATATAAATGGTGATGTATATGAAAAAGGTTTACTAATTTTGCTGTTAATCAGGGGCATGAAAATCAAAATAATGAGGTAATTTTTTACTTGTCAAATGTGTAAATTAAAATGCAGATAGTAATTGCTGCTCTACCTACTTTATAAGGCCATTATATCAGATGAGATAATGCATATGAAAGGTCTTTGCAAATTAATACATATCACCAAATAATATAACAGAAAGAACTGGTGCAAAATAAAGAGCTAATGAAAGTTTTTTTTTTCAAGGAACATAAACAATGAGAATATGTCCTCTGATTACTTATAGATTAAGAGATTTGTGGATTTTAGTAAGAACCTAGAATCAAAATATCAGCCTAAAATACTTGAAGTATCTATTCAGCATTTCTGTTTTGTGTGCAGTATAGTGTTAATATCTGGACTAGGCAGTCCTCAACTCCTGACTCAGCTGACCTCCTGCCTCAGTCTCTTGAGTAGCTGAGAGTTACCTGGTGCAGGCAGTCTTCTAGTGTTGCTCTCTCCTTCTCCTCTTCCTGTTTTGATGTGGTGCTAGTGAGCCCGTGAAGGTCTCCTGCATGCTAAGCAGCCACTCTACCAGTGAAATACATGTGCAGGTCTTCTCAGCCTTGATTTGACAGATGTATATAAAAGATACTGAGGCCCAGAGAAGAGTTTTGTCGAGAGTCATAGTAGTTTTGTGGCTAGGGGAAACAGTTACACCTTTTAAATAATATCTTAGTCACTGTTTTGCTACCAAAACAAAATACCCAACACCTGCAACTTAAAGGAGGAGAGATTTATTTTGGCTCATGGCTTTACTGGGTTCAGTCCATGGTGGTATGTTGAAAGGACAGGGCTAAAGAAAGCTGTTCACATGGTATCTAGGAAACACATAATGAAAGAGCTAGAAGGTCACACCTTTGGTGACCTGTCTATTCTGACCAGGTCCCTCTTAACAGTACATTCAGCTGAGAACTTATCCATGGGTTAGTCTGCCAATAAGTATACTGCCGCTGTGACTGAATCACCTTCTCAAAGCTTTACCTTTGACCACATGATATTTGAAGTGGGAGTCATTCTAGACCTAAAGTGTAACACATTTAATACTGTATGTTGCATTTTCTTCCCTTTTTTTCACTTTGCCCTTCTGGCATTGCATTATTTTTTCCTTGTTCTGTTGCTCCTCTTTTCTTTGTTAATTATGTTATATAATTGAAGTTTGTTTTACTCCATTATTATATGTTCCCTACACTTGTCACAACAATGAAAACTTTAAGAAAAAAATAGACAATATTTTTTTCTTTATAACATCTCTCTTTCTGCTCCATCCTGCCCAACTTCTTAAGGATTAGTAGGCTTCTGATAGAGGTCATCTGATTCTATGCCCACAGATACTGGTGGTGAGGGAAAGAAATAGTATATAAAAATTTCTCTGTCTGTGTCCCTGTCTGTCTCTCTGTCTGGCTCTCCCACTTTTATTCTCCTATACTATATAGTACAGGCTGGCCTTCTGACTATAGCCCAGGATGGCCTCTGAAGTTGCAATGATCCTGTTTCCTCAGTCTCCTAAACACTAGGATTACAAGTATGCACTACTACAGCCAGTTAAGAAGAATCACTAGTCGGAGCCCAGCCAGAGCAATTTAACAATTTAGTGAGATCCTGTCTCAAACTAAAAGGGCTAGGATGTTGCTCAGTACGAAAGCTTTGCATTCAAACTCCAGTACCACAAAAAAGGAAAAAAAAAAAAAAAAAAAAGAAAGAGAATTCAAAGAGTCAGGGTAGCAGAGATTTAAAAATTGTAGAGGCTAAAACACAAGTAGATTGAATATTTGCTATCTTTTTTCCTGTTTATTTGTCTACTTTTTTGAGTACCTCAGATGATTGAACTTAGGACCTTGTAGAGGCTTTGTGATATGATTACATTTAATGCTAACAAGAACTAGAAGATTTTATGGGAAAGAAAACTTCGGATCAGGTATGTTGAATAGGCCAGGGAGATAGCTCCGTGGCACAAGTGCCTGCCTGGCAATTGCAAGCTCATGAGTTCAAATCCTGGTCCCACAAAAAAAAAAAATCCATCCAGATATGTTGAATAACTTGTCCAAGAGATACTTAGGCAACTACTCTGGTAGTTGAACTCTTTGTCACAGACTTGTGGTTTTCAGTGTGTCTGGATGAATTTTCTTTTTTATTGATTGATTGATTTAAAATGTATTTAATTAATAATCTCACTGCACAGATTGGATTCATAGTGATCCTCCTATTTTCAGCACTTCAAAAAGTGCTTGGGATTACCACACGCAGTCTCAATTGCCATCTCAGTATACCCTGGGGGCGGGGCCAGCACAGCACCAGCATGCATCCCAGGGATTGAACCCCGGTCCCTGCACCTGCCTAAGCAGGCACTTTAATCTGCTATCTGCCCACTCTGGATGAATTTTCAAGTGGCTAAGATGTATACTTCTACCATATAATGTAGAGACTTACTGAGACTAAGGATGGCTTAGAGAGATCAGCTTGTTTTTTGTCTTAGAAGGCAAAGTCAACACTGGGTGTCACCTGGATGGCTTCCTGAGCACCTGATACTATACTTGATTCTATAAGAGTCCTTATGCTTGTTAAACTGATTTAAAATGCCAATAAAACTTTGACTTTTAGCAGCATGACCTGGAAAGTTCTAGAGCTGGTAGGAATTAATATTATACATTTGTTTTTTGATTTGTGTAAGTTCCCCAAGAAGTAATTGGAGGTGGTTTTGTGAACTTTTGGGAAAAATTTGAAGCTGGTATCCCTTCATATTGGTTTCTACACTTTCTCCTGTGCTCTGTGCACATACAGATAAGCGCTTATTGCCAAGGGGCTGGGGAGATAGTTCCGAGGCACAAGTGCCTGCCTGGCGAGTGCAAAGTTGTGAGTTTGAACCCCGGTCCTGCAAAAAAATAAACAAATAAATAAATAAAAATAAGAGGCTGGGAAGATAGCTCGGTGGAATAAGTGCTTGCCTGGGAAGCCCAAGGTCCTAAGTTTGATCCCTGGTACCACCAAAAAAAAAAAGATTTTCTTGCTAATATTCTCAAACAAATCAAGTTTGTCTTCTTGCTATTAAATATCATGGTATTTTTCTTAATGTTCACATTGAAGATATATTTGCTCGAGACAAAATTCCTATTGTTGTGGGAGGAACCAATTATTATGTTGAGTCTCTGCTATGGAAAGTTCTTGTCGATACCAAGGTATGTTTAGTTCACTTTCTAACTTACCAAAGAAATGGGTTCCTATTTCATGCTGGCTAATTTTAGTGGGAGGAACGTTGACTCTTACCTATTGCTTAGACTCAGCAACTGTAATTTTCCTACTTAATATTCTGAAGCAAATGCCACCTCTATATGTGAAGTGGGCTGGCCTAAGGGCAGGGGCTATGTGTGGGGAAAATGCACCTATGTAGATTAATTAGTATCTCCCTGTTAGCTAACAGTATATTAGGCTGATTCAGCATTTCCTAACTGACAGAACAAGTATAATTAAGAGAGATGTCCATCATGAGCTTTATTATGGAGATGCTACTTCCTAGGGCCAGACTTTGCAAGTGGTGGTGTTGCTAAAAAGACTAGATTTCCTGCATACTGTAAAGTAGTTATCACACCATACTAGTTTGTATTTAGGACAAAGAAACAGGGTAGTAGAATACTTTCCTTTGCACTGAGACTTCCTGCCTCTTTGTTTGCTGTGGCCTAAGGGCACCTTACCACAACACATTGGGATTGTTTTGATTCATGGTCTGTTTGTCACTTTATGGCAAGATCTTCTAATTTATCTCAGTGCTGTATTCCTAAAGCTTTGTATTAAGTGTCTGGCAGTAGGCTGTTCTAATATGTATGGAATTGTTGAATTAAAGTTACTCTAATCCTTCATTTACTAGTCCTCTGAGGTGGATACTAAGCAAGTGGTTGACCGGAAGGTAGAGCTGGAAAAGGAGGACAGCCATGTGCTGCACAGCCAACTGCGCCAGGTAGACCCAGAAATGGCAGCCAAGCTGCACCCACATGACAAGCGCAAAGTGGCCAGGTAAGAAAGTCTGGGCCTGCCATCCCGAGTCCTTTAGACTCCAGTTAGCAGGTAGCAGAGAGGCTTAAAGTTGCAGTTAGTGGAAATTCATGTGTTCTAGCTCGGCAGGCCCTCAGTTACTGCCTCCATCCAACTCCCTCAGCGAACAGCTGCACCTGCTTTGTTGTTACATCTTTAAGTACACAGTATGATACTGTGTTTCCTAAGGCCTTTATAATCTTTCTTCATTTTTTATTTAATCTTTGCTTGTATAATAATTTTCATATTTTTTATGGAATACTGTCTGTTTACATTGTCATTTGGGTTTTATAATTGATTGTGCAATGCTGATGATTTGAAT